>NQII01011825.1:13366-25946 GCA_002778355.1 Clitarchus hookeri
TGAAGTCTGGCTTGTCCTAAAATAAATTTATGAAGTATCAGGATAGATTTGTGACTTACACAACATACTTGGTTGGTCACAGAAGATACTTCCTTATTTGTGTAGCTTTGATAATTTTTAAAGGATTTAAAAATGAATCATTCTTAGTGAAGTAATTTTCAGTGTGTTGTGACGTATTTTGTTGATTTCAGTGACGTCAAATAACATTGGTTTCGTTCAGTAGATATAAAACCTTGAAATTAAATCATTGTGTTTAAAGTCATTTTTCCAGTTACAAACCACCAGTACAATTTATCAGAGGCCACCAACTCCCAGAAGAAAAGGGGAGTTCAAAACTTATGATCATAATCTATCTGGCTCTTATTTCTTGGCCACTAGAGAGGGAAGAAATTTTGAGGCATGTACACACAAATTCTGTATAGTAAATGAAATTTCCGATTGCAAAATGAAAGGGTTTGCTACACACTGCCAGTTAGTAAAAGTACGGAATAATTTGAGAAAAATCTTAACACAGATATGCGGTATTCGAAATTCTCCGTTATTTATTTTCTGAATAATTCGGAACATGCGANGAGAAAAATCTTAACACAGATATGCGGTATTCGAAATTCTCCGTTATTTATTTTCTGAATAATTCGGAACATGCGAAACGTCAAAATTTTCTTCAAGAGTTTTCTCATAAAATATTTCTAATTCAGTGCTTGCAGGGGCATTGTCAAACAGAGACGCACCAACATTTTCCGACGCAACGTTCCTGCCCGCTCATCAAAAATACATTTTTACACCCTGAAGTAGAAGTTATTTGATATTTTATGGAACGGAATGAAAACAAATCATCAGCGTTTCAGAACGTTTTACGTTTTTTAAAGATGTAGAAGTTAGAAATTTATGTTCGTTTTGCGCTTTTGTTATTCCGTAAATTCCTATTTCTCACCTTCGNTTAAAGATGTAGAAGTTAGAAATTTATGTTCGTTTTGCGCTTTTGTTATTCCGTAAATTCCTATTTCTCACCTTCGCCGCCTCCCAACGTTATTCGTACGTCCTCCCACACAGTCCCGCAAAAATAACTTCGAAAAACTCCTAATATTGAGTCGAGTCAGACAGCATCNTTAAAGATGTAGAAGTTAGAAATTTATGTTCGTTTTGCGCTTTTGTTATTCCGTAAATTCCTATTTCTCACCTTCACCGCCTCCCAACGTTATTCGTGCGTCCTTCCACACAGTCCCGCAAAAATAACTTCGAAAAACTCCTAATATTGAGTCGAGTCAGACAGCATCTACCGTCTCCGTCTTGTATTCTTTCTATGTCTACCCCTTTCTTCGGCTTCCATTCTTCATGAAACTGCGTGGGCAGGTTGAGGAGCCAGGTATTCTCGCTTTCCCAGTACGGCTGCTGTAGCATTCTGGGATACCTCCGCACAAATGCTACGTATTTATCTTAAGATATGCNTCGCTTTCCCAGTACGGCTGCTGTAGCATTCTGGGATACCTCCGCACAAATGCTACGTATTTATCTTAAGATATGCCCATCTTGCAGTACAGTGCTCGCCAAGAGAAACACAATGCACAGCAAACAAAAAATTGCAACAAACTTATATTTCAACCAATTTCTCTCAAATTTTCTAGGGTGTGCGAAGCTTCGAAAATTCGAAGTTGAATCAAAGACTTCTTTCCTTCGTCTTGAACTTTGGACATAACCAAAAACTACTTAAACTCACCAGTAATATAACTGTGAATACCATGAGTGAACTACTATTTCCATGAAGAATTATATTAACTGATGTTTGCTTTGATAGAGATGCATCACAATTTATTGCAACAATGATAATTTTTTAAAAAATCACCTCTGCTGAAAATTGGAATAAATTTTTACATAAAATTTAATTTGCATGTACTCTTTTAACTCACAACAAAAGCAGTGTTTAAAGTTTTTGTTGTTAAACGTGAATGAATCCAGATGGCACTAATGATATGGTTCCAGCAAAAAGACTGCAGTTGTTCCANTTGTTGTTAAACGTGAATGAATCCAGATGGCACTAATGATATGGTTCCAGCAAAAAGACTGCAGTTGTTCCAGATGGAATACAACTCACTATATTTATTTTTCATGGCAACTAATATAAAATGCTGCAATATAATCGTACAAAACTTAAAACTGATACATTCGAGAGAACAAAGATACTTGCTATTAGCAGAGCACACTTTTCTATATATCACTGGCAAACAAACATCTTCCGACATGGGCGCACCATTTGTTCACATGGGATGTAATCTCTGCAACTTCAGCANTCACTGGCAAACAAACATCTTCCGACATGGGCGCACCATTTGTTCACATGGGATGTAATCTCTGCAACTTCAGCACCTAAGGGCGTTGTAATGACGCAATATACTTAAATTTTCGGGACTTGGGTGTAGAATTCTTTCGTGTGTACGAAGCTGGGAAAGTTTCGTAATATTTTTATCGGGTTTTCAGTTTAAAGCCGTGCTGGCTCGTTTCCTGTGTTTGCTGTTAACGTTTATCAGGAGTCCGGTAGTGTTTCGTTTCAAACATGAAGCGTCAGCATTAATTAGATTAGTTTCCTGCGACGCAGTTACGATATCTGTAACGGGCGCAGCAGTATCGATGACAGGGTGAGCGTGGGACACTGCCAGTTCTCACGCAGCTGCCGGATGCCAGGCCCTTATCACAGGAGAGGGGGGTGCGATAGGCAGCATATATGCGTCTGGCTGGCGCCTTCGAGACAGTAGTATTATTGAAGTCTTGTACGAGTAACAGTCGGATTCGAGCAGTCTGCGGCGAGGGCCGTTAGAAGCAGTCGTCTTCTTCAGAGTCGTCAGAGAAAGTTGTCGTAATACAACGATAGGTTAGGCCGCGTTCGGGCAGGACGGTAACCCCCACATCGGCAACTAGACTTTAATATTTCATTTCTCAGCCAGTGTGGGAGGTAGCACCAATTATTTATTCTACGGGCCAGTTAAACCACTGTGGCGCTGTTTGCTGTACTTTTATGTTTATCTGTAAGGTTCGTACTCTGCAAATTGGACTTCTGTGAACTGTGAACTGCAATAGTTAAATAAATATATATATAACTTGGAACTTGAATTTTCTTTCATAATTAACTAACACCCAATGGTACTGAGTCTCGTGTATTCTACCTTGAGCAAGCCGTGGCAAGTAAACACTCGGCAGTGTAAGCAGCGAAACGTTACAAGATGGCGCCCGCCTAACCTTGTGCGGCTTTAATATAATAAATATGCCTTAACAATCAAAGAAGTTTCTTTACAGCGTATCTGGGTAACACTATATACTGGCATGTGAATGGAGTGTAAAAGTCGCAACGAAACTGCCTGAGAGCTAATTTGTAAAACTATTTTCATTACATTTTCTATAATTNAATGGAGTGTAAAAGTCGCAACGAAACTGCCTGAGAGCTAATTTGTAAAACTATTTTCATTACATTTTCTATAATTAAATAGTTTTGAAGTGTTTTAACTCAGAATGTGTAAATTTATATAAATACATATTTATCAGAATTGTTTAATGTACCTTATTTTTGAATTGTTTATGTAGAATCAAAAATTGCATAGTATTTCATAACCTATTTAAGTATTTTTACTAAATTTTCACCATTTGTGACCTTGTCAATCATAATTACCACGTCCAAAATACATATTAAACTTATTTAAAATTAAAAATCTCTTCTGCTCATCTATCCATGTTTATTTTACAACTTCACCACCTTTTACTACACCTCCTCAAGGTGGTGTACAAGGTTTAACGCCCAGTTGCTCAGATTGTGAAACCTGCAAATAATGTGTACATTTCATTCACTTGTAGCACAGAAGCAGAAATGAGCATAAATTGCAAACATGCGTTGTCTATACCAGGAAGTAAGTTATATGTGTTTTGATACTAAGTCTAAAAATGTTGCTTTGGCTTCTAAAAATGTTTGTGACTCATTACCACATCAGAATATTTTTGTGTGCAATTGGAAACAGTAATTGATTTTATATATTATTTTTGAAATTTTCTAAGAGTTAAAAAAAAATATTTAAGTGGTGTTTGGCTTTGAATTTATCTTCATCGAAGAATAAGGTCTTCATCTTCAACTTTGATTCTAAATGAAAAAAATAGTCTTCACACACCTTTAAAATTTTCTACTGTTTTTTCCAAAAAATGTTTACAATTCTTTCAAAATGTGTCNAAAATAGTCTTCACACACCTTTAAAATTTTCTACTGTTTTTTCCAAAAAATGTTTACAATTCTTTCAAAATGTGTCTTAAAAGAGAGAAGAACGTAATAAAAGAATCGCAACAGTGTTTCTACTGTAACTTCATCCATGAGCCTAAATTAATTGTATGTATTTTGGTATTCATTTTTGTGACTAGTGAAGGTTTTAGTTAGTTTTTTTTTTTAGGTTTTGCCTGAACAGTGTAAGGAGTGGGTGTGTGGTGATGAAATTGGGCTTTGTATAGGATTGTCCCGCATAGCGTCAGAGCTTGGAGTGCAAGAGCTACTGGTGAAGCTAATATCGGATGGTCTGCAACAACCACCTGGCTATGACATTCGAGTTGACGGCAAGCCTCTCTTCCGCCGGGGAGTAACCTCCCTAGCTGACCTCCGTGGTGGTACTGTTCTCACTGGTATGTAACAAGCATTGCCAGTAGGCTGGTATTACAATCGCTTTACAAATATTTTAACAATTTATACATCTTTGTACATTAAAGTTGGTCTTTTTGCTATATTATGATTCTACACATAAACATGTACAGTGGAACCGCGTTATAACGAGTATGGCATATAGCGCCATGCTCACTATTGCTATAGTTTTTAAATGCACCACCATTTTCTCTATAATTTGAAAGGTAATTATTTCGTTTATAACGCAAATCTGTTAACGAAGCCTTTCACTATAGCAATATGAACATTTGTAAACTCGTATTTTTAAAATGTTTAAACACGTCGGATCGCAAATGACATTTCCCACTTGCCGCGCGAGCCAGCCTTTGTTAGTCTGAATTGCATGTGGACACTCGCTTCGGCCGGAGCTAGGCGAGAGGAATGGGTGGGTGTTGTGAGGGATATGGTAGAGGGTGTAACAAGGGGGAGAGGTACGAATGGGAGTAGAGCTAGTCATGGCCAAGAAAATAGGGGTAAGCTGGAAAAAGGGAAGTGGTGGGAGGGGAATGGTGGCGGCGATATGCTAGCAGCCTACCGCTCCTTTTATGTTGTCGGGGTAGGAAGACTGCAGCTTGCAAGGTCATCACATCGCCACGTGCAAGGCATGTAAGGAGAAAAGTATGATTACGTCTTAACAGTTGCTAGACAATGCTACATTGTTTATGATACAGTAGAGCCGGCTTATAAGGTTCCCGTTTAAAGGGTTTTCCCGTCTATAATGCATGATTTTTTCTCGTCCCGAATGTTTCTCCATAAGAACAATAACAAACATTCCCGGAAATATTGTTTTCATTTTCCCGCGAATGATGCAAACTGTTTCTGATTCAGTAATTTATTTCTTGTCTCGGAGCCATTTCACATAACTTCAATTCACAAATGAAAGTATTTCATTACATATTCACACCTTGTGGGTCTTTTGAAATTTTTCCAGTGGAAGGAAGCCAGCTGGGAAAGGAAGACAACAGTAGAAAAGATGCTCAACTTACACTGTATTTTATCCCAAGCTCCACCCTGCTGAGATAATCTACCAGCTTGACATTGACAAGGGTCTGTCAGACAATAAGGGGAGGGAGTGAATGTTTTTACAGCCATGCACTTTCCTTTCTCTCTTTCTCTTTCGCCCTCTCTCTTTTGTTAGGAGAACAAGGCGTCATGCCTGACACACACCAGTGGAAGGCTGTTTAATAGGAGGGTGACCCACCATAACACAACACAAATACAGTGTGGATTTTCTGTCTTTCTAATTTTGACATGTGCATTCCCTCATAGTGTTTTCCTGCTTATAGTGTCACTTTCGGTGATGTGCTGGTTGGCTATCCTCTGCCTTACAGGGAAACAAAGAAGGTTTGTAGGAAACTGTTTGGAGGGGGGGAGACAGGAGAAGAGGAGGTAGGTGAAAGAGAGAGACAAGGAGTGAAGTAGCGCGCTGATTGGCAGACAACTTACTCCATCCTACAGCTGGAAAATTTTGGGGAGGGGAAGAAGAATGGAGGAGAAAGCAACGTCGCGTCTGCTGGTTCAAACAGGATCTNGGGTGACCCACCATAACACAACACAAATACAGTGTGGATTTTCTGTCTTTCTAATTTTGACATGTGCAACCAGGACATCAAATTTCATAAAAGATTTAGTATTTATAAAAAAAAGTTTTGTTCATTTTATAAAGTTATCTGTTTATTATGGTGCATAATTTTATATCTTTTGGTGTCCTGATTCTTGAATATTTGTGCTTCCCTCATAGTGTTTTCCTGCTTATAGTGTCACTTTCGGTGATGTGCTGGTTGGCTATCCTCTGCCTTACAGGGAAACAAAGAAGGTTTGTAGGAAACTGTTAAAAGGGGGGGGGGAGACAGGAGAAGAGGAGGTAGGTGAAAGAGAGAGACAAGGAGTGAAGTAGCGCGCTGATTGTTAGACGACTTACTCCATCCTGCAGCTGGAAAATTTTGGGGAGGGGAAGAAGAATGGAGGAGAAAGCAACGTCGCGTCTGCTGGTTCAAACAGGATCTACAAGGGCAAATACAATTAAAAAAATTATGGGGCAAGGTAAATTTTGTTATAACGATAACTCACTATACCGATCATTTATTTTGCCATTGTCGACTATAGTTATAACGCAGTTCCATTGTATGTAGAAGATAAGTTCCAACAGTAAGGATAGCAGACACTCAATTAATTACTACAAGCTTTCCATATATCATATTTTATATGAAAATTGTAGTTCATTTTTATGCAATGGTGACTTCTTCTGTTTTATCCTTTGTTGTGTTGCTAAACCATTTTTGTAATATTNTTTTATCCTTTGTTGTGTTGCTAAACCATTTTTGTAATATTTCTAGCTTCTAGTCCATTTGCTTTGCATATAGCAGTGTACTGCACAGTAGCACTATTGAGTAACTTCTCGGTGTGTGTGTTGGACAAATCTATTAATATGATATTTCATGCATTTTTTTAATAGCACACAGTAATACCGTATTTACCACATTGNTGTTGGACAAATCTATTAATATGATATTTCATGCATTTTTTTAATAGCACACAGTAATACCGTATTTACCACATTGTAAGCGGTAAATTTGAATTTTCCAAAATCACGCCTTGGCTTAGAATTGGGACAATCAATATTACGCACAGTTCTGACCAAGTATATATATATAAGAAGGTGATCAAATGGACGGTGTATATTTATCAGTACTGTTGCAGCTCTAATACTGACGCGTCACGAGATGACGTCCTGCTCCGTGCCGTTACTGACACGTCCACCACATTCTCTCTACACCTCAACGCTGTGACGCCTGCCAGTAGGCAGCTCGCCACTGTAGTGGGTGCCCCCCTCCCCCTCATCGCAAAGCTACATTGGGCCGACTAGTACCATACGCGCAGGAAGGTTGGCTGCCCCCATTTTCTCGCTGCTCCATGCGCCCCTCGCTCACCACAGCCCTCGGAGCAGTATAAAAGCCGCGGACCGACCATTCTCGAGGCAATTCACTGGGAGTAGCTCCCCAACCTGAACTCTGTGACACTTGTCCAGTTGTCTTCCTTACGTACGGCAGTTACCGCTTACTCAAGAGCTGACTGGGAGTAAGTCCCCAGCCTGAGCACCGTGTTGCTAGTCATCTATTGCTACAGTTCCGAAGTTCAGTGTGTTCGCAGTCAGCCAGTGCTCGTCACGCGCCCGCGCCGTTAGTCTGAGTCACGTGCCATACCTTATGCTTGGTCCCCGCCTGTCATGTTTTTCTGGGCGTAGGTCGGAAATCTGTGTTCCGCATTTTGCCATTAAAGAAACTTGCTCTCAAGTTAGCCTGATGCTTTCACAGCTACCCTTACCTACCACTATCCTGTATTAGAGGAGAACTAACGGATCATATCAGAAGCCGAAGTGTCATCGATACTAATATAATAAAGTGGTCNCACGCGCCCGCGCCGTTAGTCTGAGTCACGTGCCATACCTTATGCTTGGTCCCCGCCTGTCATGTTTTTCTGGGCATAGGTCGGAAATCTGTGTTCCTCATTTTGCCATTAAAGAAACTTGCTCTCAAGTTAGCCTGATGCTTTCACAGCTACCCTTACCTACCATTNGAAACTTGCTCTCAAGTTAGCCTGATGCTTTCACAGCTACCCTTACCTACCACTATCCTGTATTAGAGGAGAACTAACGGATCATATCAGAAGCCGAAGTGTCATCGATACTAATATAATAAAGTGGTCACAGTTCATAACCGCAAAATTTTTGTATAAAGCTCATCCCCTTATTGCTTGGCTGGGCCTAACCTCTAATAAAATCATGGTGGCAGGTAGTAGCAGTCATGGAACCCTTCTACTACCTCCTTGCTCCTGCCCCCCCCTCTACAAATAATTTGACGAAATATATTTCAAACTCTTATGGTTTTGAGCCAGTAAAAGGAGAGAAGCAAACTTTTACAAAGACGGAATCAAGAAGCAGGTCAAAGTGCTGCTACCTGTTCAGGTACAAGCTCGGCTCACAACAAGCCCTACCACGCCATCTGTTACAACATGCCCTTCCACGCTATCTGTTAGCCAGATCCCGAACTACAACCAGCCAGAAACAAAATATATTTTTCCTGTTTAAAATAACAAATTTACGAACAGACACCAATGGTTTTATTTGTCCGTGAGCTCTGTATAATTTTTTAAGTTTCATTTGTATTTCCATGTACAGCGATTTTGATTTCTAGTAATTTCTATTGGGCCGGTAATCGTTTTCGTTACGCTAACGTCCATTAAACGCAAAGTTCTCCTGCAAACCCATATTTTTGTTGTTTTCTGTTGTTACTNGTTTTCGTTACGCTAACGTCCATTAAACGCAAAGTTCTCCTGCAAACCCATATTTTTGTTGTTTTCTGTTGTTACTATTAATAAAACAAAGAAAATGGGATGCGCGTGGGTAATTTTGAAGCAATTCTTACGTTATTCCACNCCATCTGTTACAACATGCCCTTCCACGCTATCTGTTAGCCAGATCCCGAACTACAACCAGCCAGAAACAAAATATATTTTTCCTGTTTAAAATAACAAATTTACGAACAGACACTAATGGTTTTATTTGTCAGTGAGCTCTGTATAATTTTTTAAGTANCTGTTTAAAATAACAAATTTACGAACAGACACTAATGGTTTTATTTGTCAGTGAGCTCTGTATAATTTTTTAAGTATCATTTGTATTTCCATGTACAGCGATTTTGATTTCTAGTAATTTCTATTGGGCCGGTAATCNATAATTTTTTAAGTATCATTTGTATTTCCATGTACAGCGATTTTGATTTCTAGTAATTTCTATTGGGCCGGTAATCGTTTTCGTTACGCTAACGTCCATTAAACGCAAAGTTCTCCTGCAAACCCATATTTTTGTTGTTTTCTGTGGTTACTATTAATAAAACAAAGAAAATGGGATGCGCGTGGGTAATTTTGAAGCAATTCTTACGTTATTCCACGCCACATATTTCTAACTCAAGCTGTTTAGTATCAGTAATAGCAGAATAACTGCTTTGCAAAAGTAGTTGGTAAGTTGTTTGTTGGCGAATGAAAAGTGCGATGTCAAGCAAGTTTCTCGAATTACTTTTATTTCCAGTCTTAACATATTGGCTGTAACATCCAAAGTGTGATAATAACTACAATTGCCATCTNATGTCAAGCAAGTTTCTCGAATTACTTTTATTTCCAGTCTTAACATATTGGCTGTAACATCCAAAGTGTGATAATAACTACAATTGCCATCTCGCAAATGTTAACCAAAATTCGTTATCTGTAATAAATAAAAAAAATAGGTAACAAATATTTCATATTTTGCAAGGTTTTCTGTTTTTACTTTTAAAACCTACAAATTTTATAGACAGATATGAGTCTATAAATAGCTTAAAATTTGTTTAACATTACAATGGAAAGTGGATTAGCTGACAGTGTTTTAATGAAATAAATATACAGCTACCACTTGACGCACCAGCTGATAGCGAAAGGATACATAAACGGAAAGTAAACATTGGTGCCACTTTCGTCGAACTGTCAAAATCTTGCCAAGTTACATGAGAGAGAGAGTACCACCAGGCCACGCCCAACCCCCCCCCCTCCCTGGCTCCAGGAACCATGCTCACACCCCTCTTTTCCCTTCAGCCGCCATCCTTCTGTCTAGCCAGGCCCACACTACTCCAAGCTCCCTTCCTCACCCTCTCTCTGTTTCATATCTCTTTCTCCCCCCCCCTCTCCATCTTCCTCCTTTTTCATCATCAGCATTGTCACCCTCTCTCTCCTAACAACCCCACCCCCTGTAGTCACATCCACCACAAGCAGCTGCATTTCCTTTGTCCTACTTTCTCTCCCTCCATCTTCAGGCGGTAGGGTGGCACTAGCTGTCTCATATTTTCGCTACTTCTACCCCTTTACTCCCCCTTGACAAAACCATAGATTGTGAAAACTCTGGCACAATCGACCTCATCCCAATTCGGTTTGCATTCGGTATCATGTTATTTTCTTTTTCGGGGGTTCAAAAGTTAGGTGTTGGCTTACAATCAATTATATACGATACACACTGCCGGACAATAAAAACAGTGCACGCAGAAAGATGCTTGGATGGCACCGAGACATTATAGAAGTAGTGACACTAATGAGTAACACACATAATGATAAAAACAGAGCAGCAATACAGTTATGTATGGATTTGTGATATGCATTCCAATACATGCTGCAAAACAGTCTGGCATGGAGTCCAGCAGATGCTGGATGGTGTCCTGAGGTAGGTGAGCCAACAATTGTTGCACAGTTGTTCGAAATCCTGGATACTGTGGCACTGCAGCAACTGCCATTTCAAGTGGTTCTACACATGCTCAATTGGGGACATGTCAGTGGAGAGCATAGGCCATTGTAGTATTAGGACATGATGGAAGCAGTTCTTGGCGACCCATGACATGTGTGGTTGGGGGTTGTCCTGCTGGAATATTACACCTGGAATCCCGGCCAGGAGTGGGAACAGATGGGGGTGTAGGATCTCACCCACATACCACTGGGCCATCAGTATTCCACGAAACGCAACGAAAGTGGATGGGCTGTCGTAACTCCCCAGGCCATAAGGGNATACCACTGGGCCATCAGTATTCCACGAAACGCAACGAAAGTGGATGGGCTGTCGTAACTCCCCAGGCCATAAGGGCCATAAGGCTTGCAGTGGGGGAAATGTGCCACTCAATAGCAAGTTTGGAATTGTGGTGTTCATGCCAGGGGGGGNGGCCATAAGGCTTGCAGTGGGGGAAATGTGCCACTCAATAGCAAGTTTGGAATTGTGGTGTTCATGCCAGGGGGGGTTCCACACCCGGGTGTGACTATCATCAGTCCACATAACGAAGCAGCACTAAACATCTAAACATCACACATCACCAGTCTGTGGTATTCCACATTGCTGTGGCCTGGTACTTCTGCAAGTGGAGCCGCCACTGGTGCACAAGTAATGGGCGCTGGGATCGCAAGGTGTCTGGAAATGGTTCATGGGCACACAAGAGCCCCAACACTGGCCATTGTCATGGATTGTGTCGCTTTGGAATTCCTCCACGTCTGGCACAGAATCTGTTGATCCTTTCGACTGGTAGTCACCGTTGTCCATCTTGAGCTGATTCTCCATGTGAATGCCTCCATGTATCGACTGCTCCCAACAGTATTGGACAGTATGGTCTGAATGATCTGCATGGTTGGCTGTATGGTGATATAACCACTCTGCGGATTTCAGCCCAGTTATGAGTCCTATCTCAAAGTCTGTTAATTGCATAAAGTAACATCTTTGGCGTCTTCCCAGCATTCTTCTTCACACTGTACACTTGCTTGATATTGTATGATGTTTCTAATTGTTTGGCAGTGTGTTAGCATGAGTGGTACTTGATAAAACAATTTTACATAGTGTGTTTTACTATAATCTGTAACAATTTAGCAATACAGGTCTGTTATGATGCAGAGTTCAAACAAACAAAAAGCCTTAGTNTTTTACTATAATCTGTAACAATTTAGCAATACAGGTCTGTTATGATGCAGAGTTCAAACAAACAAAAAGCCTTAGTCCTTGCCACAGAATTTGAAATCGTGAAAGCATCCAAAAAGGGCTATGTCAACTGGAGTTAAAATCCATCACAATTCAACCTTATTTTTCCCACACTACACGATACTTACAAGTAAACCAACTTGATGTAAGGGCACGCCTTCCATGTGGATTAATTTGATTTTGGAGTTAAAATACCCGTGTGGGTATACAATTGTTTTAAATGTTTTATTTTCAGTTGTACGCTGTTGTTCAAATAGGTTTATGTTAGCATTTATTTGTGTGGAAGCAATACAGCTAAATTTGCTGTATTTATTATATGAGCAAAATTTTGCATTGCTCCATCAAAACAGTTTGCAGTTCAT
>NQII01011826.1:11901-25766 GCA_002778355.1 Clitarchus hookeri
GGGCAGACACACCCATCGAGAAGGCTCGGGTCGACCCCGGTGGACCGCCGGCAGGGAGGATTGTGTCGTCATGCAACATACTGTAAGCACTCCACGGGCGTCACTGCACACCATCCAGGAACATGTCATGACAGCTGGAGATACGTCTGTGCCCACCAGTACTATATCCAGGCGGCTATAAGAGCGGAATCTGTTGTCGCGGTGTCTCTTACGACGTCTACCATTACGACTCAGCATCGTCGAGCACATGTGACCTGCCGGGAACGGGCAGCACAGCAGCTTGCGGATTGGCGAAGAGTGGTGTTCGCGACGAATCACGATTCTGCCTGGATACAAACTACTGCCGAATTCGAGCTTGGAGACATCATGGCCAGTGCCGTGATCCACGCTTCATTGCAGAGTGGCACAACCCCGACGAGAGGTGTCATAATGTTGGGTGCCATTTCCTACGATTCCCGCACCCCACTGGTGGTGACTGAAGGATAATGCCCGGCCTCACACAACACGGATATCTCGTGATGTCGACATGCTTCTTTGGCTAGCTAGGTCCCCAGAACTCTCGTCCATCGAGAAATTTTGGTACCAGATTGGGTGGCAACTTCGGCGGATTTTGAGGGTCGGTCGCGCCAGCTGTGGCATGATTTTTCTCAGGAGAACATCCGATGTCTGTTTGCCTCCATGCCCGACCGTATAGCCGCCGTTCTCAATTATACGGGTGGTCCAACGCCATATTAAGTGCATCCTGCAAGTGCTAGTCCTCCACACAACGTGCTTTGTGGGGTGCAACATTCTGATGTTTTCGTATACGCACTACCATTTCCTGTGCCTGTACCCACTACGGGTCCCTGCGATGGCACCTCCAGGGTGATAATTTTTCTTTTTGCAGTGCGTTTATAAATATGTGCTGATATGTCTTAAATGCCTAACATACGCATACGTATATTTTATGTGCAAATCCACGCATGCACACACTGACACAGGAGGTAAACGTATTTACACGGAAAATATACGAATAATAACCAAATGAAATTCAGGTTAATTATTCTCCTGTAGCAGTTGCGTTACGACAGCCTGCTCGTGCATCTGCCATCTATTGAATGATCGGTCCTACCTTATAATCCGTTCCTTTTTAAGTGTGGAAACCTAATTGATCCTGGAGGTTTACCACCGACTGAAACTTCTCCAAGTCGTGAAATGTTTATGTAAGTGAAACAGACGCACCACAGTTATATCTGATTCCAGGTCATACTGAAAACCCGAATAATTTACTAGTTTTAGTTTGTCAGGCATTTAGCAGTATTTAAGATCCCAGTCATTCTACAAGGTTGAGTAAGGTAGAGACTAATGTGTTGTGTTGTGAATATGTTCCTTCGGTCTTTGAACTTCCTNTACAAGGTTGAGTAAGGTAGAGACTAATGTGTTGTGTTGTGAATATGTTCCTTCGGTCTTTGAACTTCCTATCGTTAAAAAAAAAAAACAGGACATATTCGTGTTTTCTAGCGTCCTGAACCTTTCACGCTCCTGTGGTGAGATGAGATGGAGCGATTCACAACTGTGGGGTCGGATATATTACCCAGTTATAAATGTAATTTGATTTGAGAAACATTTTATTTCAATGCACTTGAATTTAAAAAATACCTAAAAAAGACTAATTTACCCCGAGGAGTATTTTGGACACCCTCGTGATGTCATGAATATACAAAATCTTGTATAATGCAAGCACATAATCACAAAATAAAATTTTTTTTTTTCAAATACACATGTTAAGCACATGAGGTTTATTACCCATGCAAAATTAATAAAGTATCACGCTAAAGGAGTCATTACTCAGGTCAAAAGGCCTACTGTAATCTGCAAAATTATGATTGTTTGGACTCATCAATTCAGGCTCCTCATCGAAAACGGCATCCCAGGCCCATTTTGCAACGATGAAATCTTTCACTGTGTCACATAAGAGGGGGACTGCAGTGGGTAAGAGCTCTCCTTTCCCACCAGGAGTACGCATACAGCACCCTCTATTTTGTACACACATTTTTGCACGGGAAGATCAGTGCATTCTTCACTTGGCCTCTTTCCCCCAAAACGACGAGACAAGTTCGATTCCCGGCAAGGTCACTCCCAGATTTTCGCCCTTTCATTACTCAAAAACCTTCCTTTCTCAGTTTGTTTGTTTGTCAAACAAAACTCAGCCGTCTTAAACAGCCCGAGAAAGACATAATACTTCAGATTGAATCATATTCCCCGTATCGCACTTCCTTGTTCAATTTTTCTTTAGAACAGACCCTTCGATTCGAGTTTATACACCACTGAAATAATAAGTTTTTCGGAAAAGCAGTAGGGCAAGGTTTAATGAATTAATGGTGCACAACTTAGAACACAAATGTATTACCCTATTTTTTCCATGCATTCAATCTTTGCTTTTCTCTGATGTTTGCAGATGATGGATAGTTCATAATGGTTTCAATCTATTTAACCACTTTCCTTAAGTTCACCGATTATTAAAGATATCTCCTTACTCTGCAAGGCAATGAAATGACTAAATCTATCAACAAGTTCATTAGTGTCTTCAGGACATATGTAGTCGGTGTTATTGTCGTCTTCTGCATTATTCATGACACTTTTTTCAGAAAAGCCGGTGAGGTGATGTGTGAAGACTTCGAAAAAATCGCCACTGTTGTCCCCGTCAACACTGTTTTTATTTTCGTATGCATGGCCCTTTCCTTTTCCGCAATTCTTCAAGCCAGAACGAAATCACACATAAACTGAAGAAACTTAGAAGAAATAATTCAGATAAAACTCTCTATAGCCTGTTTTATTTACGGAATATTCTCACAACACACAGCGAGCAGCGTCACTTCGATTGTTATTATCAGGGTATTGAAGGGGGAGCATGTCATGAAAAAATAGCCTCCCATTAACTCTGACATGTATCGACTCGAGAAATAATCGTTGAAATACTACTGCCATCGATACCAAGCACGGTGGGAAAATATCACTTTGAATATTTACGAAAGAAAATCTAATATGGGAACCTTACTGTCGGGTATAACAGAGATCACGATCAGATCATGAATACATGATTGTAAATATGCATCAAATCGGTTTTGAACCATGGCGATTATGTTCAGGCACATCCTCATGTTTGTTAATGCCTTGCGCCCTGGGGTGGGCACACAAATAAAAGTTCTCAACATCACACCTCAGTCCTGCACCAGAGATAACGTAATTCTTGTTACGCCGGCAGCAATACATGCAAGCCCTATTCGCGATGCATACATATTTAATACAAACTGTTCTGTGAACACTGCGATAATCACCATCCCAGAGAACTACAAAACGTGGCAGTGGAGATCAAGCACTTTTTCTAAATTGATTATTTGCCACCGACACAAGACCGGACACGCTCAGTATTTCACACCATCGTCTCGACAGCAGTTGCACATCTACAAGAGCGCACGCCTCCCACAACGGAGGGCTAGGTTTGATTCCCGTCAGGGGTCGGACCTGTATCTTGTGAATGTGGAAATGTGATTAATGCCATTGCCAACAGTATCACCCGTGATGGAATTGGCGATGTCCGGCAGATTCTCTCGATACACTTGACCTGCTTCTTCGCCGACCTAAACGTCCTCACCCATTTCAGCTGCTAGGCTCTCTCTCAACTGAAAACCCACGGTGTCCCCTGAAAATATGTACTGGTGTGGGTGGGTGCGCCGCCCACCTCGATATTTTCGTGCTTCAAAACAATCGGTTAATGCCAATGTTGATCAACGCAGATCACTGACGAAGAGTAACAGACGCGTGAAAAAAAAATTTTCATTTTCTTGAGTTAGTTGTCGGAAACGCAGTTCAACCCAACAGTTTTCCAGTGGAAGATATCGATGTTCTAGGAATTTGTTGGCCGAGAATCAGTCAGCTCGTCACTAAGAATGGAGGAGTGGTCGTCCATAGGAAGATTTCTACCAGTTTAATTCAGAGAGAAATTAGGGATGTATTATATATATTAAAAAAAAAAGCGGTAACACCATGAGAAAACCATTATACTCTGTTTGCACCAGCAAGGGACCCGGGGAAAATATAAAACCTGCGGCAATGCTTGTGTTGGTCTACAAAGTTCGTTCCGATTGGGCACGTATTGCGATTCGCCTACTCTTGGCGTCTTTCAAACACATGCACAGGGTAATAGGGAATTATGGCTGAGTCTAGAATTACCGGAATTTCCTCGTACATAATATTTGCCTCATCCCATCGTAGTCCGTGCGTTTCGTACGTCTGTTGCATGGTGCGATCGAGGTGCTACCATAAACACGGCGGTAAAAAGTGAAAACTTTGGTTTTCTCGTCTTCGTTACTGTACGAGATGGCAATCTGATTGACGGTGTACGATTCCAACAAGCAAAAACATTGAATGCTGCAAAACATTTTTTTTTCACTAGATGTTATTTTGTTATATATAAAAATTAGGTTCCCATGCACACACCGAATTTCAAATTTTTTCTACATATCTATTTAATACTTTATCAAAATACATACTTATCGGGCACCTGTGTTCTTTGTTGGTTTCCACGCCGCGTAGTGCTTGCCAGTAGATTTCTTAAAGGGAATCATCTTCCACGGGTACAGCTTGAGAGTACATAATTTGAACGAGGACGTCCTCTTCAACGGGGAAGTCGTCTGCCACGGTCATAGACGTCGCGACGGCTGTTCGGCGGGCCTTGCACCAACCTGTGTGATGCGGCGTGTCGGGAACCGAGTTGGTGCAGCCCTCGAAACACTCCTAGCACGGGAGGCAGTCCCGTATTTCTTCGTCCTGCTGCAAATAGGCCGGCAAATACTTTAATAGGATCGAAATTTCGTAAGGTGCGTCGACCAGGATAAATTCTTTCGGCAAGTACGGTAACTCGTCCCGTTTTTCCAAGGCAATAACCGAGCGTAACCCTCCAAATGCCAAAATGGCCGAAAGGATTTTATGGCCACTCGGACCACACGCGTACATTTATAAGAGCGAGAAAAATAACTGATATCCCGAGGGGCCTCAGTTGGTCTAATTAAAGTGTTTTTAAGGGGAGAAAAATAGTCCACACTTGCGATTAAAGTAGGCTGCCGATTGGTCAGAACGAAGGTTTCCGAAAACGCACGAGTAATTAGCCAATCGAAGAGATTGTCGCGTGACGTGGTTAGCCAATGAGAATCAGCGGTGAAGGTGGAGGCCTACCGACTAATTGGTCGAACGAAAGTGAATAATTCGGGTAGGGGGTAATGGGGGTGGGGAAATTAGCGAATGAGAAACACAGGTGGAAGGGAACCGACTAATTGGTCGAACGAAGGTTTTCGAAAACACTCGATGAATTAGCCAATGAGAGACATTGGCGGAGCAATTAAATATATTGAAAGGAAATGGGCAATAAGCCAATGAGAATCAGGGGGGAGAGCAATTGGTCAATTAAATATATTGTATATTGGAAGGGGGAGTGGAGGGGTCAGTAGTCTGCTGGGCGCGGTGCTGGGGACAGCGCCAGAAATTTAAAACAAATGACAAACGAAAAAACCAAGATGTTGGTTGAACGAATGTGAGAGACAAACTCCAGTAATGTATAAGCAAATGACAAACGAGAAAATACCAAGATGGCGGACGGTGGCTGTAACGCCTACCAATATGGAAGATTACACCTACCAAAATGGCGGACGGTGGCTGTGACTCCTACCAAGATGGTGGATTGTACTTATCATGACAGTGAAATTAGTATTTGTGTAGGGGGATGTGGGCGACCTCCAAAATAATTTTTTTTTTAAATTCAATTTTTAATACATTTTAAATATTTTTAAAATATTTTTAAAAATATTTTCTAGTATAATTTATTTTATAAATCTTTAAAAATTTTTGTATTTTTTAAATTTTTTTAATAGAAGGTCACCGGAGTCAAGGGTGTCGGGGTCAAGATAAAATGTCACTGGGGTCAAGGTATAATGTCAAGGTCAAGGTAACATGTATACTAGATGGCCGCTGGCACAGGAATGACAGGTTCCGAAGTGCCAAAGTCCCCATAATTCCTCTTCTATAGTGTATATACACTGAAGAGCCAAAAAAACTGGTATAGGCGTGCGTATGCAAATAACAGAGGTTTGGAACCAATCAGATTAACGCGATGCGGTCGGCAGCTAGATAGATTACTGCTGCTACAATGGTAGGTTATCAAGGTTTAGGTGAGTTTAAACGTGGTGTTATAGTTGGCGCACGAGAGATGGGACATATCATCTCCCAGGTAGCGATAACATTTGAATTTTCGCGTACGACCATTTCACGAGTGTACCATGAATATCGGGAATCCGGTAAAACATCACATCTTCGACATCTCTGCGGCCGGAAAAAGATCGTGAAATAACGGGACAAACGACGACTGACGAGAATCATTAAACGTGACAGACGTGCAACCCTTTCTCGAATTGGCGCAGATTATATTTGTGGACTGCCCTGCAGGATTCATGGTGTGAATTGCCTCCTGCATACCTTCAGACATTAGTCGAGTCCATGCCACGTCGTATTGCGGCACTTTTGCGTGCTCGGGGGCCCTACACATTATTAGGCAGGTGTACCAGTTTTTTTGGCTCTTCAGTTTATTTCACCGTACTCGAAAGTTAACGTTTAAGCCTCCAATAAAATATATTTATCTACTATTATTTCAAACGAGTAGGCTTCAAAAGTGGTCGCTTTAACGTGAATAGTCTGTACTGCGATTCACCCAACAATCCTTGGTTATAGCAAGTTAGGATACTTGCGTTAACAGTCCAAGAACAACTTTAGTTATAGGTAATGCCAGAAATGTAACATAATAACAGTTATCTTACAGCAAATCCCGATTGCATGTGTGTCAGGCATGCTTGGGGCCAAGCAATCCAAAACATCTCCGAGGAATTAACACGTTATCGCTTTGTAAACTTTCTTCTGCATAGGCCATATATAAAAATGAAATACGGAAAATCTAACCTAACGTAGTCATTCTGTACATACTTTCAAATAAAATGAATCTGGTTTTGTTTTTAAATAGGCTTTTCTGCTAGAATAAGCGTTACATTCTCCTTATGTGAGTGGTGATTCTGGCTATGTAAAAATGATCGTTAAGAAACATCGAAATCACCAAATTTTCCGTAGTCCATTTATAGTAAATACATTTTTTAATTTGTGTGAATGTTCATTAACAGAACTATAGAAGTCACTCACATCCACTGTAAAGAGATGAATTTCATGACAACATTAATTTAAAGTGGTATTCCTAGTTTCTGAATTTTTGTACGGTGAAACTTCGGCATTAATCATCAAATGTGTGTCATCACGTTTGAGTCAAAGAATTCGAACATTTTTTGAAGTCATAATTCATAAGTCCTAATGCTTATTTTTTTTTTCTTTGTGAACCACCTTGATGGATGGTATAGGCAGTTCACGGTTAATTGAGCACTTTTGAAACCAACATTTGAAAACATCACTGTCTCTACCTGCATTTATTTTAACAGGCACACTAATTGGCATGCANACTTTTGAAACCAACATTTGAAAACATCACTGTCTCTACCTGCATTTATTTTAACAGGCACACTAATTGGCATGCACCCAGAAAAATTTTTAACGTTGGAGAAAGAGAAGATCCATTCCTTAACGTTCAATTAAAATTGTTAAGTAAACATATGTGATTGATGAAATTATTTATTTTACTTTCTGTTTTTTTNTCCTTAACGTTCAATTAAAATTGTTAAGTAAACATATGTGATTGATGAAATTATTTATTTTACTTTCTGTTTTTTTTAATTCATATAAGTGTAACAATAAGTACATTTTTAAAATATTTACTTTCCTAATAATTTTACAGATTTACTCTATTGCCGCATGGATAAAGTGATGAGCTTCATAGTAATGTCATTTTTATATATGGTGGAAGAATGCACAATGTAAATAAAAGCGGATCTTAATCACAGCTTTCAAAAACTTACAGTTTACCGTGGACAGCATATATGTATAGTTCGCCTTGTGAGACGCTAAGTCACGGCCGCCGCAGCCGCCATCTACCGAGAGCGAAGCGTCCACGCAGCTAATTCCTTCATGAAGCGCGCAGAGTAAGTAATCCACGGACCGCGCTATTAATCAGCTCCTTGTAATCCCGGCTCAGCGGGCAGAACGCCGCATGGTGGCGTGAGCTTCCGAGAGCTGACTAGTACAGCGACTTACGACCCCTCCTGGCCAGCATCTTTTAACACCCAGCCGTGACTCGTGTGTTCAGCTAGCTCAGATCAGATCATTTCAACATAGTCTAGCTTTAGCTGGAAATTAGTATAGTGATATCATTTAAGTTAACCCTTTGGACCCACTTCAATTTACGGTTTCAGGTGTTGCAAACAATACATTTTATGACGCGTACTGTACTTAAAATCTGCGTGCTACGATGGAGGTCTGCTTGGAAGATTTCGGGCAAGCTTGCATGGCTGCTGGCATGGATTGTTTCATGTAAGATTTAACCCACAGTTGGTCGTTTTCATGGACGTTTTCGTAATTGGCCGTGTGCAATTTTCATTGGAAGGTTTCCAATAAAGTTGAAATGTTAGTCAATCAGAGGGAGGGTGGTGGAATGTGCTGTTCACGATAGTTGTAATTTTGTTAATTTTGTTTTGAGAAAAGTGATAAGTCATTGAACAAGAACAAAGTAAATAGTACCAAAAATTAAAAAAAAAATGTAGTTTACTGACAGTATAACAGCATTATGTAAAAATTATGGTAAACATTCGTGTTTGCTCAACACAAAATATTGAAGTTACTACAAAATATTTCAGTTATTACGGATATTGAAGAAGTTGTAAGTGAGGTCCGTCCTATAACCAAAGTTGCATAAGTAAAATCAAAACAAATGGACGCGTATCGTGTGACAAGTTGTTCCATAGAGACCTCCATACCTGCTCGCATGCAGGATCGGATAGTAGGTCTGGTAGAAGCTTCCGCCGGAGCGTGTGCAGAATATTGCATCACGGCACGCGAGCTTAAGTCGATGTAACACGTGTTTCGTGCAGGTCCTGTGTTCGGTTATGATAATAGGAACCAATCGCAACCTAGACCAGTAACGTGGTTTACGGATCGGTACCCCACAGGGGCCTTCGATCCCTTGCAGTTTAGCTCACCGGCCAAAAATAACATTCATGTGCGTTATATTCGTAATTATTTAGACTGAGTTTGAATAGGTCTGCTGTAAAACACGAGCTTACTGTCCTTAGAAGCTTAAGGCTGTTCACAATAAAGTGTGCTCTTTTGAAATCAACCTAAGAAAATTTCAATGCTCCTACCTGTATGTATTTTAACGGTAGCACTGAGTGACATGTGCCCAGTTAAGTTGGTAACGATATAGGGTAAGTTGTACCATATCTTAACGTCAAATAAAAAGTTTTAGGTAACCATTTGTGATAAGTGAAATTATTTCTTTCGCTTTCTGTTTTTTAATACATCGAACTGTAAAAATGAGAAGATTTGTAAAATATTCACTTTTTTAATAATTTCACAGTTTCACTTGACCAACGCGCGAATACAGTGATGGGGTCCATGGCAATGTTAATTTTACATAAGGCGGAATAAAACACAACGTGCGGACAACAAAATCTTTAGCAGGGCTTTCAAAAGTGCTCAGTTTACTGTGAACAGCTTGTACCACCGTGAATGCATATTCCCAGGTTCGAATCCCAAGTAAGGCATGGATTGTACTTTCGTTTTCGTTGCAAGGGCAGTATTCATAATCACATCTTAAGCACTAGATCCTTCACGATGATCTCATACAGAATGTTGTCGTAACTTCGCTGTTCACGTGCCACATAATCTGCTCAAACTGATTTCAATCAAATGCGCTTCATGAAGACAGTCTTATTTTAGTGTACCTCGAGACTGCATTTATGCTGCATGGCCACTGCTTTAAAACGCTGTTTACAAACCTTGTTTCGTTGTCGTTTGCTTGCAAATATTCCAGGAAAAAGTTAAACGTAAATTAACGCTATCAATATTGTACTGAACTTAGTAATCGCGAAAATGTTCCAAAACAATTAACTTTTTTGCTCTTTAGTTTTGGGTTATTTCAAGTCGTGTGCTGTTAATTAAAAAATTAGCGTTGAGTATCAATAAAATATTAATCGTTTCGTAAATTGTGTTAACGTTCAGAAATTTGAGCTCTGTGCATAACAATAAAGTAAAATTACCAAAAAATATAATTTTCTAGGATTACTTTGCGCATGGATTACATAGTTTACATATTTCTCTTCGAATTTTGGATAGTAATATCTTGTTTAGATTTTGGTTGGTTTTGATAGCGGACACCATCGTTGTGTCTCCACAGGATTCTCCCTTATTCATACTCGTTTTTACTTCTACACTATCTTGACTTGTCTTCGCTTCACCCTTTCTCCTGGCTGGTTGGTAATGGCAGTTGTTTCCCTTAAGGCTCGGCATCAAACAATATTGGATTATTTCAATTACTGTTGATTTTAAGTTAATGTGAAGTGAAACTTAAACCATTTGAGCATAGAAGTTTAACTATTTACCTTGCCCTGCCGGAAACACATAAATTCATAACGATCAATGCATAATTCGATTACAGATTGCAAAATAAAAATTTCAAAATATAATGTGTGTCTGCCTTTTTACAACTAACGAATACAACGTAGTTAAAATTACGTACAAAAATGTTTAACAGCTCTTAAAATGCAAATTTTGTATAGCCGAGTATTCTCAATTATTAATATATTTAATTTAAAACTAACATTACGTAACTAAAATCAATAAATTCGCATAAGTCGTGTGGCCGAGCCTTAAGTATGTTTTCCGTCTCAGCTTAACGCAAATAAGCGAATGTCATACAAGAAAGGGAAACGTGGCATTGGCGCACATTGTTAAGTGAAAGTAAAAAAACTTTTTTTTTCTGCAAGTTCGGTTTCAGAATATAGCTTTGATTGTTTCCATTTAAAGCGTTTGTACCCACGGAAAAAAAGCCGGATTTCCCCCCCAAACAACTTATTAATCAAAAGTCTGGCTTTATTGACGTCGCTGTTTTGTTCTATTTTGTTTTTATATAGCAACCGTTTGGGTAGAGGACAGAAACAAAACGAATGTAGCTTAAATAAACGCCCTTCATATTTTTTCTGTACAGTTTATTTATATATCATCGGCTTGCATTGATCCAGATTTTTACACTGAAGGGTAGCTGATCTGATGGAATTTGCACGGCCTTTAAAGGTTATCTCCGATCTTTTTTTTCTCTCATGAATCGACATAAACGGTAAATTGTAAATTTTTAATTCCCCTTCGTGGCTCCGTAGGGAGGAATGAACAACATATAATTTCGTTTTTAGGTGTTGGAGGCTGCATATTTTAGAAGCTGCGTTCACCGATAGGATTGAGTCCACTCTGCTTATCTGTTATGGTTTTTTTATATTTATATGTTCCCCGCCTGCTTGATGATTGAACTGTGTCGCAACGTGCTTGGAACGCCGGTTTCGTGGCATTGTTTACATGGAAAGACAAACGGAGAGAGAAGTTTATTCCAGCCAACATAATATTTGTTTCTATAGGGCCAAAAATATATTTAGTTGCCTCAAGCTAATATTTTCTTGAATAAACAAAATTTAACAAGCACAAAATTAATTTTGTTCATGTAACAAAAAACACGCTTGAATTAACAAAGTCGGTGTGTTGGGCCAAAATAAATTATACTGTCAACAAAATATTTGATCGAGTCAACTGTGTATATTCGTTTGGCCGCTCATTAGACTGTCTTCGTTATAAAATACAGCTTGAGAGTTTTTTGTGATTTTGTGACAATTAAGATAGTAACAGTTTTGTTAGTGCGTTTATTAATGCTTAATAATGGCATAAACATCCTAATGAAACGATATCGACAGAAAACCAAAAAGTAGAGCTGTAAAACTTGAAATATTTAGTCGCACATATTTCCAAGAATTTGAAATTTATTTATTTATAAATATCACCTAGCATCAGGAGTCACTTTAGATGAGGTTTCTGGGGAGCCTTGCTCGGGCGGAAACGATCTAGTTTCGAATCTCGGTTGGACTTCGAATTTTTTTATGTTAACCGAAACTGTTCACTGAACCAAGAGTCAAACAAATCTTTAGTTGCACAAACCAAATCTTAGTTTCTGGCAACCAAATAAGAACAGCAAAATAGTTTGGTTTCAACAACAAAATATTTCATTAGCCCTATACAAACAACTTGGTTGCACCAAACAAACGGTTTGATTCAACAAAACATTTTTCTCAATGCAGTTTTCTACGACCGAGAAAATGTATATCCGTACGTATGTATGTATCCCCTACTTCGTTACCACCAGCTTTTTACCAGCGAATATCATATAATAATATGATTCAGCAGGAATAACATGCCCATTACAGTACTCCCAGTGCAAACGTTCATAAATGTTGAGCTGTGACGTGAACATCGATTTGAAAGCGCTCTCTTTTCATACCACGGAAAGGAATTGCGAATACGTAGACCTGCATCATCGCTAACTGGATGTCGCCAGTGCCGATTCTGTGATCGAGTTTCACATATGGTCAAAATTCTCGTCGGCATGAGAGAACGGTCTGTTCGTAGAGTCCTTTTCGCGCGATGAAGAATTACGACATTGGTCCCATGCAGTTTGTGCAAGGCGATACATTGAAAGAACATACCGAGATCTGCAAGGATTCGTCTACTGGGAGTCAGCAAGTGTTGCTGGCAATACCTGTTGCTGCATCGACGGGTACCGATTCGACAGGTAATTATGATGGGACAGTTAATGCTAAAGACGGAATGAGTGTAGTTGAGTCGTTTTGCGCAGAATGTACACTTGAAAGACGTTCGCGTGAAGTCGACAAACTTCAAAATAAACGGTTGTCGGCTCTAAATACGCATAAACATACAGCTTCTGCTACAAACAAAAGCAAATTTAATATTAAGGAAGAAACAGGAAGTNGGCTCTAAATACGCATAAACATACAGCTTCTGCTACAAACAAAAGCAAATTTAATATTAAGGAAGAAACAGGAAGTGAAGACAATCATGAAGACCACATAGATGAAAATGAATATGAAGATAGTGATAATGTTGAAGACGATGATGGCGATTTTCTCGATGCACTGACACACCTCTCCAACACATTTGTTGCAGTGAGCGACACGAAGAAGGCAGAAGACGGCGAGAATACTGGCTACCTATTTCCCGAAGACACGAATGAACTGTTTGATAGACTCAGATATTTGATTGACCTTCAAGAACGTGGGTATTTTTGGCGCATTGTTGAGATATTTTCAATCATTAGTAAACTGAAGGAACGAGGATATATCGCATTATGTGATTAATTGCTTTCTTCTGAATTTGTAATTACAAAAAAATAATAAATTGCTATTATAAAATAATAATTTTTTTTTTATTTTCGTGTGTTGTATTTTTTTATCCCTCACAACTTTAAAGTGGTGCTATGAGAACTCGACTAATAACGGAAAAATCTACTTATAGAATGACATTAAAGACTTTGGTATAAAAATTCATGGATAGTTAACCGCATGCAAAACATTAATTCCGTTGACATGTACAAAATTGGGGATATTTGGCGAACTAATGTAATTTCTATACATAAGGGAACTGTGGTAGAAATTTTTTGCGCTAGTTTTGCGAATATTTTGTGCGAAGAGGTCAGCTACGAGACTCTTATTAGATACCCTTTGGAGATTGTCCATCAACGTTTGTATAGGTGGATGGTATGGCAGGTTGATCTTGTCGGTTGTTCTTGTCGGTTATGCAGGAACTGGTCTCGACAGGAGCTAGTTTTGTGCTCAGTCGATGTCGCCAGAAAC
>NQII01011827.1:12079-32401 GCA_002778355.1 Clitarchus hookeri
CCCTTCCCCAGGCTATCCCTCGTACAACCCCTTCTTCTTTATCCTCCACGGCTTCCCTTCGTATTCTCCGCCCGCACGGACCCGATACCGTTACGCTGATTGCACGCTAACTGAATTACTGGCCCGTGCGATGAAACCGCAGGCTCGGATGTTTGTGCCTGCGACAAAACGCGCACCCCCCCAACCATCTCTTTCTCTCTCTCTCTCTCTCTCTCTCACCCTGACATGCCACCCCTTTCAATAATACCCTTTTATCAGCAAACACTGTGGTTTATTGTCTATTTGCGGTTTCTTAACACTTTTTTAATCAAACCATTGAAAAATTACCCCATGTATGACGTGTTCAGTTGTTTCCTGAATATGCCTTGTATTACACGCGTTTTGTATTTGTATTAACATAAAACTGTCGTTGTGTTGGTTAAATTGAAATTATATTTGCATTTTATCGATAAATTATAATATCTCNGTATTAACATAAAACTGTCGTTGTGTTGGTTAAATTGAAATTATATTTGCATTTTATCGATAAATTATAATATCTCAATTATAATCAATATGAATAAAACAGTGAGAAAATAGGTGTGTTGGTATTGCCTAGTAATTAATAGTTCTTATGCAAAATACTATTAAACTGAGTGCGCACGAATTAGGTGCGTTGTTCATTTGATGTAATTTTCTAGACCCGGTTAAGCTTTGTTTGCATTAGACGGAGGACTATCCTGTAAATAGAACTTAACAGGGCTTCAGAAAAGTGTGAAGTAACCGTGAGTGGAATACAGCGTATGTGTTATTACCGTGTACACTGCCTTCATACACTATAACTCTGAGCCCATTATGTTAATTTGAGAATGTAAATTCAGTAAACCATCTGCTTCCAACCTGCGAAATACTACGATCTACTGAGAACCGGTTCTTCGAGCATGTGTAAATCAGCGGAAGCTATAATTAAATAGGTGAAAATCCGCCTTCATTAAAATCACTGAGACGCAGGTGATTCTGATAGATCAACCCCCCTCCGGTCCACTGTCAAATTACGTGGTTCTCTTTACGAGGAAAATTGTCTGTCAAACTGTTGGTGAACGAGAATATTATTTCTAAAAGTGATAATTATATTTAATATAAATCTAGTGTAATGCTCTTAATAACCGTTAAAGATGTTGCTTATGGGACGGAAACGTGACAACTGATTAATAATATGAGTTTTGTTAGGTATTATATTCTTTATTTGAGACCTAACGGGTCTTATGAATAAATGAATAAAGAGAAGTAATTACACCTTACTCGTCTTTTTGAAGTATGTACTCCTGTTTTTATGAATAAAAGTTATCTGCTGCTCGTTTTGTGAGCAATTACTTCGTGTTGAAACTCCGATTACCCGACGCAGAGAAATTGCCCCATTTGACGTGAATAAAAACAACACTTTACTCATGTTCGTGAGTAATTGCACGCAGTATTTGAAGTCGCCTCAGTACGTGACTCCAATATGTATAGTAAAGACGAGAAACAATTTACTGCAGGATTTGTGGTTTCAGTTAGACGCAAAAAAAAAATGTTAAAAACTAATAAATATGCATTCGTGCGTAATTATATAACTTTATACATATTTAGCAAGGAAATTATTTGCCATGTGCTCTTCAGTTGCCTGCACTCTTTATTCATCTGTTTCGAAATATTACTCAATTAATTTTACTCTCAGCTCGTGGCACCCATTCTCGTGGCCATTCATAGAGTTACCTTGGACACTGCTTACATGAGTGTGATGACTCGTGCCGCCTACAAGCACCTTTTGGTTATTCCTTCTTCCTTTTATCCTATCAGTGTTTAGCATGATAAATGAAGAAGGTTTTTATTAAAAGAAACGTATTTGTAATTTGCGTACCTTTCTTTTGTCTCTTAGTCGGATTCAGATTATCAATCATAGGTTTTTATGACATAAAAATAAACACGAAAATTTGCAGTGGTACTTTTTCTTTTGATATTTTATGTTGTCGGGCATTAGTGTGCCAGAGGGAAACGTATTCTTTCAGATATGTTTTGTTTTGCGATCCTTGGAATTTAATGCTACTGATATTATATTTCGGTCCTATGTGTATGTGTCTCAGGGTGAGTCAATTTTAACCCGGCTCTTGTTAAATCGGTGCAAATTTTATTTGAAATATATTAACCATACTCCAGGTTTATCAATTTTGGGCAGGGTTTTCGAAAGACAATTACTTGACGCTTGCTTTGAATTTCGTTAAACGCGAATAACTCACACAAATGTGTTTAATCAATAAAAATTCATGAGCCTACTAGAAAAACGTTTCATGAATTTGTTTTCTTAACAACAGTGTGTTTACATGTGCTACAGAACCCATTATTTAAAATTATCATTTTCGCACGATTTCTTAAACAAGAATTTTACTCAAATTTGCGCAAAAATTTAAAAATCTACAAAAATTAAATTTTGGGTTACGAAGGTAAATATATTTTCACTTAAATAAGGTTGGATAGAAAATCCCTAAATGGATATGCGCGCGCATCGCCAAATAGGCATGCGCACGCCCCAAATATATCTGCGCGCGCATCCCCGAATAGATATGCGCACGCGCATCCTCGAATGGACATGCGTGAGCGCATCTCCGAATAGACATGCGCGCGCTCATCCTTGAATAGATAGGAAATTAGGCTAAATATAGGAAATTTATTGTCAGATTATAATAATTAGAAATTTAATTTCTATATGTCAGAAATTTATTTGCAGTCGTAAAAGGTATGTGTCTAAATATGTTTGGTGCTGTATTGTAACTGTTGTTTAATAATTCGTAGTAAATAAATTTTTCCTTTGCCATACCTTAAATAACGGCTTTTCATGGTAAAGTGAGCACTTTTGAAAGACCCCTAATTTTAATTTTCTACTTTCAGCCCGTTGTTTGCGTATTATTCCGTATACTTATAAAAATAAACACCGTCACGTGTCCATTTCACACTCATTAAATAATCAACGAAAAGTAATAAATATTTTAATTAACATTATAATCACGTAAGTTTTAATTTTGGCAAATAAAATTGGTTCGTGAATATTGACATGATGTCCGCGATTCTTTTTTGTTTAGGTATAAATTTCACTGTCATCAACACTTCCAGGGTCATATGAAAATATTTTTGGTTTAGGTTGTCAACAGAATAGCAGAAGAGTTAAACATTTATTCTGTTTCCCGCCATACCCATAAGAAAGGCACACTTTTAGATTATGATGTGTATCTACTCCTTCAAATAGAAGACAATGCGCCTTAAACAATTACAATTCATAAATAGAAATTAAGTAAAATCTGTGGATTTAGATGTAAAAATTGATTGACGCAGTCCATTACCCTGTGGAGTTTACCAACAGTATCTACACTCCTGGCCTATCACCACACAAGCTTCTCCTCAAGGTTGGGACTCCATTAATGTTACTACGAAACTTTCCTACCAAGACGTTGCAGTGGCACCTGGTTCCAAGTGAAGGCTTGGCAAAATGATGCAATCGAGGTGATAGTCTTCAGTAGACTTTCTTTGGGGCAATTAGTTTCCATATTGCACATATTACTTATTCCATTGAAGTACCTTTTCGATTTTAAGATACTACAATTACCTCCCAATGCTTGTTTTGCTGTCACTATAAGTGAGGTCCAGGGACAGTCACTAAAACTGGTAGGGATAGACTCGAGGAAGGACTGTTTCTTACACGGGCAGCTGCATGGCCTGTCCCAGAGTAAGGTTAATTGTTTGCACGGTACGTGAGGGCAAAACCACTAATGTCGTCTACAAAAAGGTATTTCGATGAAGGAAATAATGGTTGCTTAGAGTAGTACACGCTGGTGAATCCGCGGGTAAAGAGATAGTTTTCTGTTAAAGAGCTATACCCAGAAACTAAAATTAACTTATCTGCTGTTTTTTTATGCATTTAAAACAATAAAGTGTTGACAACTGCTTTAGCAGATAAATATGATATTCACAGTATACTGAAAAAAGGTACGGAACAACATTTTTGCAGTAAAAAAAAAAAGCTCAAACATAAATAGAAAATTCTTTCATAACTCACCAATATTTAAATCAATTAAAAAAATGTTCTTGTTACGTCAAATTTTTATTTAAAATTTAATATTTTTTTATAAATATCATAAAAAAATTTTTACAAGTACATAAGAATTAATTTTCATCAATGATTATTGTTATGGCAATAACATAATTTTTTTTTCATTAAATAATTAAAGAAATTTTTCTACAATATCAATATAAATTAAATAACTAAAAATTTATTGTATGATTAATAAAAAGTTCATTTCGTTGCTATTTTATTCATAAACAATAAATAAATTGTACCATGAATTAAAAAAATTAAACAATGATAATTTTTTATTAGGTACAAAATATTTATTTTATTGTTAACAGAAAAAAAAAATTTTATGTCAGAAATTAGTAAATAAAGAGAAAACAAAGTATTTTATTAATAATTATGCCAAATTTACAAATTATCCTGGACCAGTTAAAAATTACTTAAAAATCCCTTGTATGATTTTCCTTTCAGTATGTTTCTATTTTTCTGCGGCTTTTAAGATAGACTTTTAAGATGTAACTTTTTAATCACAGTTAATACATTTCACCACTCTCAAAAGTTAACTTCTGAGACTGCAAGTGTATATATTTATAGGTGGTTTATGCCCAATGGGAGTGCCTTAAAAAGTTCTCACTTTACGGCGAATATCGTATAAAATAATCTAGTTTTAAAAAAATTACAAAAAAAAACATTTAAAAATTACAAAAATACAAAAAATCTGGATACATGAATAAATTAGAAATAATAACGCATATAAATTCTGTTTGCTAGATATTCCATGTACAAAAACTTTTGAATAATTAAGAACAAGAAAACAATTAAACAGTTTAAGCAAGAACATCCAAAAATTATATTAGAAATGAATAAGAGATATACTATGATTTTAATGATTTAAATCTAAAACCAAAATTTTAAATTTAATATAAAAGTTAAAACGAAAATAATAATTATTTTTAAAACTTTATTATTCAGGTATATATAAATAAAATTTTTAAAGTGTATTATTATTATTTTTTTACATTATAATAAATGTGGTACAATTTTCGTATAAGTAAATTATAAAGCTAAATAAAGCCAAGCGAAATAATACATAGCCAAGTTACATACCAAGATATTTACAATATACTCAGAACCAAACAATAGTGGTTATTTAAAACAGGCATAGTTTTAAAATAAAAAAAAAAAGCAGTGGCTTAATTTCGTATAAAGTCAATAACTATTTTTAAATGAAAGAACACTTTTTCTTAAAGAAAGCCTTGAAAGATTGAAATTATTTATCAAATAAATAAATACACCTGGGGTCATGGTGGCGCAGTGACTAGAGCGCTCAGCCCCCACCAAGGTGAAACGGTTCGAATCCCGGCGGGGTCGCTACCGAATTTCCGCATGTGGAAATCGTGCCGGACGATGCTGGCTGGTTGGCAGGTTTTCTCGGAGAACAAAAGTTGCCCCTGGCCTTGTATTCCGGCGCTGCTTCCATACCTCGCTTAACCCTCATTGGCTCCCAAGACCACGGTGTTGAGAGCCGCTCAAGCCTCTCCAGTCCATTTAATTCTTAGTAAAAATTGTGCAACACTTGGAAAGTTTCATAAATTATTATTTCATTATAAAAATTTAGATTATTTTGATAATTTAAATAAAGGCATATTTTATGGCGATTAAAAACCAATAATAAAAAGAGTAAATGCTAGAAAATGTTATAAGGCCCTTTGAAAAGTAACTAAAATGATGGCCATAAAATATTCTAAATAACAAAATAACAGAGATAAGAAACATTTAATTAAATGAATCAAAAATTGCTGGAAATGTATTGTATTTTTTTTTTTTAATTTAGAAAATAAATTACTTGGAAAATATATAGAAAAAATTATTGGTAATTTAACTAAGGATTCGGACATCGAAACAGGTAACGATGGATGTTTAATGATTCGTCATTGATTTTTATATTAAAAAGAAATGAAAATATGTATATAATTAGGACAAAAAAAATTAAGATTACGAAGCAATAAAAGTGTTGAAGAAAATGTATCTGCAATAAAATCAAAGGTTATATTGTTCAATTAAAATACTAGAGTTTATAGAGACTAAAAAAAACAATTGCTACAGCAAAAAAAAAAAAAGAAAGGGATGTTGCTTGTCGATATACAACCAGAAATAGAAATACAGGTAAATTATTTATATCACTTTTTAAGTAAAATTGAAGGATCTGAAGCAAAAGGTACAGGTTGTTTCTATGTTTAGTTTACAGTGTCAAAATAAATATGTATCATTTTACTTCACTCAAGGGTCAACACATATTGACTTACTAGACGCAATTAAAGTAAAAGGCTTATATCAATGTAATAATTTGCAATCAAAAGTGCTATGATAGTAGTATAGGTATGCCGGTTTTGTCACATGCATCATGCATNGATAGTAGTATAGGTATGCCGGTTTTGTCACATGCATAATGCTTCAGAATTCAGGATTCGTCCCCCATCTTGGATGACGTTACCTCCTGTTCTGTGATTCTGGTCGGCCGGCGACCATTTCGTCACGTTGACGTTAACCTTTCCGCCATCTTGTTTCTGGAATTTTCCGCTTCATGCTCTCTCATTCCACCTAGCAACTTCATGCTCTGTCATTCCATTTTTTCTTTTCATCCTTCATAATTTCATCTTGCATCTTTCTCCGCCTCTTTTCTCTCTTGCACCTTCTTCGTCCTCCATCTTGGATGTCATCTGCTGTAGTTCCCTTATCATCTGCTAGGGTCGCTGGTGCCAGCTATGTTGTTTACTGCTGGTAGGGTGTGCCACCATTGTCCGCCATCTTGTTTCCACTTGTCCTTCGTTAAACTGCCGTCTGCTAGGGGTGCTAGTGTCACTCTCACTCGATCACCATGTTGGTTCTGGAGTTGGCTGCTAGAGGCGATGCCATTTAATTTTCGTAGAGCTCAAAATATCGTCTAGAGTAGGGCGAAATCAAATCGCCGAACCTTGGGTCACCAACATGGTGGACGCCTTAGACCACTCGGCCACCGAGACAGTTAGAGAAGTAAGGTTTTAAGTGTGGTATATGCATTGCACCCCTCCTCGCCATCACCCACCCACAAAATAAAAAAAGTCGCAAACAATCAAAACAATAATTATATAAATCTACGAACATATAAAGTTAAGCTCACACTCACACCACAACCCTAACCAACACCGCCGCCCTCGCAGCACCCTCCCAATAATACAAAATCGCAAAAAAAAAAAAAAAATTCTAAAAAATCTAACAACATAACGTTACACTACTCTACCCCTTGCTCATCCCACTACCCTCACCTCACCACCTCTCCTACCTCAACCCTGGTAATTATTATAATTGTAAGAAAAATAGAAAAAAATCGTATAAATCGAAGAATATATCACGTTAACATCACACTCACCACACCACCCTAACTATTGGGTCATTGGGGATCATTTAGGGGTTATTTTCGGAGCGGGTGGGTCAGTCTTGTGAGGGGTCAGTCTGGCAGTAGTCAGTTGTCTGCCGTAAGTGCGAAGAACTTGTCTGGAAGAAACTTTTGAAGATGTAACTTCATCGTAATGTGATCAAGGAACTAGATCAAATTTTGGATTGTAGGCATAGAAATACTTAAATCTCGCTGGTGAAATGTGTTAGTAAGTATATGTACATACATACACACGATGCTACTGTGGAACGGACTTCGGTTATTTTCATGATAATGGCGCAAGCCAATGATTGTACGAAGTCTACTGTAGAGCTTACCTCTATAAATGTACCTTCTCCCACTGCTGGAAAATTACATGGAAAAAAGTGTTGCTAGTTTTAAATATCTTAATATCTTCAGCAAAAGCTACCATCCTCGTAAACATGAAAAAAAAAACAATGTTTGAAAGGGGGCGACCTCCAAATCACTATAATGTACCAACTGTAGTACGGCATTTGATAGAAGCGATAATTTAAAGAGACGCACTAGTATGTATAAAAGTAACGTGCCTTTACTTGACTCGAGACAGCATGTGTTGACTTCATTACCACCTGTTAATACACTACATAAAATGTTCGCAGACGACGAGGGAACTTACGACGAATTGGTATATGCAGTTCACGCAAGGTGATACATTGAATAACCACATCAAGAACTGCAAGGATTAGTCCTTTGAGAGCCAGCAAGAATCGCCGTCAATAACTCTTGCTGCATCGGTGGGTACTGATTCGTCAGGCAATTATGATGAGATAGTTAATGCTAATGATAGAATGAGTGACCTACGAGGCATGGTAGAGTGGGTAGATGGTGAGAGGGACGAGCTTGACGGGTTACTGGCGAGCTACAATCGGGTGGTAGGTTGTTGACTTTCATGGATGTGGATGGCGGCTGAGCTATGGTAAGTAAATGGCGAGGGAAGTGGAGCGACAAGATGTGTGATGGCCTGGGAGATGGGCGGAGGTGAGAGGTATGTGTTTCATATAAAGTCAATAATTCACTTTGTTGGTAGGAAGATTGATTGGCTATATAGCCAATGAAATATAGAGGTGGAGGTTCAGTAGGCTGCTGATTGTCATTCTAGCGAGTAGCTGTGCTCTGCCATCTTTTCGAGAATGGAACCCTCAGTGTCACACACATCCAACCAGGTTTTTTGTAAAAGGTATGTAATATGTTCGACGATTTATTTAATATGTATTCGATTTTTTTACGTTTTTCTCGATTTTTGAATTTAATATAATTGGGGTTAAGGTCNTTTATTTAATATGTATTCGATTTTTTTACGTTTTTCTCGATTTTTGAATTTAATATAATTGGGGTTAAGGTCAAGACCACCAGAATCCAACATAGGTGTCGGAGTTAGGGATGTAATATGTTCCTAACCTTTTATAAGTTTCTTTCGATTTTTACAATTTTTCTCGATTTTAAGTTTTTAACATGATTAAAGTCAATGGCAAGGTCATCAACAAGCAACATAGTGATCGGGGGTCATCAATGTGCGATTTTCCTTATTTTTATAACTAATAATTTTTTTGGTGATTTTATTTATTTATTATGATTGGAAGATGGTTAAGTATGGGTAGGGGTTGACGGTTAGGGTGGCGGGGTTGAGCGGGGTGGAAGGTTGGTGTAACATTATATGTTCCTAGATTTTTAGAATTGTTTTGCGATTCTTCTCGATTTTATAATAATTGCTAGGGGTGGAGGTGGAGAGGAGTTGAGGTGAGGGTGGTGGGACGAGAGCGATGTAAACATTACATGTTCTTCGAATTTTAAAATCTATTTTTAAAATTTTTTTATTCTTCTCGAATTTTTATGACTGGGTGGATAGTGGAGAGGGGGTGGGTGGTTCTAGGGTGGTGCGGTGAGTGTGAGGTTAACATTATATGTATATTCGTCGATTTATAGAAGATTTATCTATCTTTCTTGATTTCATAATAATTGCCAGTGGTGGGGGTGGAGAGGAGTTGAGTTGAGGGTAGTGGTATGAGCAAGGGGTAGGGTAGTGTAACATTATATATTATTATATTTTTTAGAATTTTTTTAATTTTTTGTGATTTTATATTATTGGGAGGGTTGCTGTGAGGGGTACGGGGTTGGATAGGGTTGTGGTGCTAGCGTGAGCTTAATGATATACGTTCCTCGATTTTGAGAATTATTGTTTTTATTGTTTGCTACTTTTTATAATTTTGCGGGTGGATGGTGGTAAGGAATTTTGCAATGCACATACCACATTTAAAACCTTACTTTTCTAAATGTCTCGGTGGCCGAGTGGTCTAAGGCGTTCACCATGTTGGCAACCCAAGGTCCGGCAATTCGATCTCACTCTACTATTCCAGACGATATTTTAAGCTCCGCGAAAACTAAATGTCAGTGCATCTAGCGGCCAACTCCAGAACCAACAACCAGCACCCCTAGCAGGCGGCAGTTGACAAAGAACAAGGAGGAAACAAGATGGTGGTTGATGGTGGCCCACTCTAGCAGCAATAAAAAATATGGCCGACACCAGCTACCCTAGCAAGTGATGAGCGAACTATAGCAGACGACATCAGAGATGGCGGATGCAGACAGTGCAAGAGAGAAAAGAGGTGGGAGAGAGATGGAAGATGGAATGACGGAGCATGAAGTGGAAAACTCTATAAACAATATGGCGGATAGGTAAGGGTCGCAAAATAGCCACCGGTCGACCGTTATGACAGAGCAGGAGATGCCTTCATCCAAAATGGTGGACGAATCTAGATGCATGTGCCAAAACTGGCATACCTATACTACTTCTATTTTTTTTAGCAAAATTCTTATGTGTTCCAGTATCTGAGTATTTATGTAGTCTTTAATTCCAAACTAATGAAAATAAAAGTAAAAAGTTCAATTAAATAGCTAATACATCTATAAACATTATTTTTTTGAAATATATATATATAAATATATTACAAATAAAAAATTATAATAACCTATATATATATATATATATATATATATATTTCTACTAATAATATAACTTTCATCACTGCAGTGCGAGAGTTGTCAAAACTTATTTCAAAGCAAACTTAAAAAAGGAACATAATCTATTTTCTTGTGAAAGATCTCTAAAAATATGTGTTCGCAAAGAAAAATTTATTGAATGTAACAGCTGCACAGAACACTTATGTGTAAAAATTTAGTTGCAAAAAATTTGTAAAAAAAAAAATTTGTGGTAAAATTACAGATATTTAACAAATTTAGTATAACTAATAAAAGTATATTTTTAATATTTGTTAAAGAAATATATTTACAGCATATCCGAATCCAGAGAAGTTGTATACTGTGGAATGTTAAAATTTACAAGGGATAATTTCACATATAATATATTAATATATATGATAATGGTGGCTGCAACAAAACAGTAACTTATGGAGGAAAATATGCCAAAAAAGTTGAAGAAATGTTAAAACCTATAAAAGTTTAACATCGTCAGCGTTGGAGTTTGCATTTGAATTTTGTTACATTCATGTCTACTTATACTTTCCCACTCCGAAACTCTAAATGTTTACGTAGCTCTATTGAAAAGTCATAATTCACATTAGTTAATTTAACGGATTTACGTGGCTTTTCACATAAATTAATGGCATTTGTGCATTTCGTAATCAAATATTTTACCTTTACTTAAAAAAATTATTATTTATATATATATATATGCATCTGTAAATTTTGTCAGATATGCGAATGGGGCAAACATTAAAATTTTCTTTGTCTACTTGAATGAATGAATAAAATACAATATTTTATTCTTTCAGAACAATAAATACTGTAAGAAAAAGTACAAATTATATTATTTTTGTATGATAAACAGGACAACTGTAGCAGTATTTCACAAATTACAATTCAAAATAGTTATTATTCAACAACAACGAAAACATAAATAAAATAATTCCAATGCGAACCCATTTAAAAGCTGTGACATTAAAGTCATGAAAAAAAGTGACGTTATTTCAATACGCATCAATAAAAGAGAGGACCTTTAAATAAAACACAGACGGCTTATGCATTAACGTACAGAGCGTTTCGTTTAAAGCTGGAGTGTTGGATATTATGAAAGCCTTTAGCATTAAGGAGCTGAAAATAATGTATAATTTCGTATTATGAAAATGCGCTGTTCGCTGTATAATATTCCAAGTGACTTACGATTATGAGCGTTAATAATTTTCCACCATTGCAAAATGGGCAATATGTGTACATACATTTTTATTTCTTAAACGTTGTTAAGGCTGAATTTGTTGCGAGGTGTTAATGCTTGTAGGATTGTGAGTGCAAAGTAATAGGTGTTTAGGGCGCGTGAATAATGTATAAAATCGCAATAATCCCGCGCTAATAGGCCCCTCGCAAACACCACCCGGCCGGGAGTAGAAGTGCTGGAAGGGAGAGATTCCGAGCCAATGCAGATTCATGCACGGATTAGCCCAAAACCTCTATGGGTCGGGCGTGCCGTCATGGAAAATTACACGCTCCCCCTCACCCGCGTCTACCTTGTTATTGAAATGTAATTGGACTGGACGTTTGTGATTGGTTGGTGGCGAGAGGTGGGGGGAATTTATCTCATATTACGCTTCCGCTACCCCGAACTAAGAGGGATGGAGAATGGGGCTGTGTTCAAGCAACTGGAGGTGTTTATTGTTTATAGCCCCTGCAGAGCACGTTGCCCGCGTGGTACGTGGTTGGTCGATTCGAGGTGGTTGCAGTTAGTTTGTGTTACTGTCTTTGTTTACCCCTTCCCCTATGCCATACTCTATCTTTGCCATACTCTATCTTGGGTCCTCCAGCCGACGTCCTTTGGGACCGTGTTCATACTCTTCCCCCTTAGCTTTGCTGCCCTTTGGCAAGTCTTGTAATATCGACGTCTGCCCCCCATCATCCCACCTTCTATTGTTTACGATGCACGTCTGCCCGCCCTTCGCCTCGCTTCCTCTTTCGTGCGTGTCCTCCACCTTTTCATCTTTTCCTCGGGTCAGCTCTTTTCATCTCTTACTCTCCTGCGCTCACTTGAATACAGTCCTCGTGGTCGCCCCCTAAAAAAAATATAGAAATAAAAAATCTCAAACCTTTCACCACAAAATGTCCCTCTGTGGTGAATCGAAAGGAACGTAACTGTATATTCCCGCTTTATTGCTGGCCTCCTTTTTTATTCGTCGTTTTATCATTCGCTTCCGTCCATCTGTGTTTATGTCCGGCGGTAGGAAATAACGGCGGATGGAGGATCCCTGTTCTCCCTCCCACTTTTTTTGTCGGATGGCGTTGCCTAGTTTGTAACAACTTGGGCTTAATTTCCTTTGCAAGGTATTTATTATCTCCGATCTGCAAATGAGCTGGAGGTTAAGTTTTAAATTAGTGTTGATAAATTTACTGCGATTTTACTTTCTCAGTATTATGTTCGATGACCAAAATTTAAATAGCAGTCCATAAGTAAAACACTTCGATGATTAATGCCATATTTGAAGCCAATTTCCGAAAACATTAAAGTAGCGATCGTTGTTGATTTTGCACGTTTATAGTAAGAATGTGGCACGGTTGTACGTAACACAAGTATATATAAATAGTGGGTTCTAGCACAATATTGGCACAGTTATGAAAATCATTATCGTGGCCACAAAAATTTCATACCGCAACGATAGAATATACACAGTGACTCAAATTTTCTTGTCTGTTTTATAACAAAATTAAGGAAGGAACATTTCGAAGAAGTTAAAATTAACGCAAATTACGGAGTGCCACGTAAATAAAATCTCGCAAACACAAGGATTTTATAATTATTTTAACTAAAAATCATTCAATAAAAGGAATTTATAAAACATTTTTATAAATGTTTTAAAAATTATAAAAATGTCAATACATATTATTTTTTTTGCCAATAATTGAGTTGAAAAAGGCATTTACGAAGTTAACTAAGACAAATGACTGAATAAAATGAAGAGAATTAAAAAAATTGTATAAAATAGGACACTATCTGAAATTTAAAGAATTATGCGTTTATCAAAGCGGTTAATAACCTTGTTTACTAAATGTAGAAATAATGCAAAATGAAAAGGAAAATGTATTTAAAAACTTGCCATATTGTTACAGATTACCTAGGAAGTATTAAGTTTCGTGACGGACGGAAGTTTTAATGTAATGAAACAATCTGATTTTATCCCCTTATTTATTTCTAAGAGTAAAACATACACATAGCTATTACTAATGAAAAAACTATATCATTAATATTTATTATATTTATAATTTATCACAAGTTTTATGCTAATCTCAATTTTTATCGCTGTTCTAATCACTTTCCTCATACTACATACAGTCACTTAACATTCATTGTTAATTACAAATATACAATTACCATTTCCACTGCCACACATTGGCATCATTCGAAATGTCCGTCACTCACGAAACAAGTACACTTTCTTACAGTCCAGCCGGCCGGTCACAGCCTCTGCTCTCCCGGTAGTCGGCCAATGCACTCGCCGACCACTGCGCCGTGCGTCGCCCTCTCAAGACTGCCGACACGAGGGCACGTCACGGCTTTATAGATTATGCAACCTGGCCCAGAAGGATTCCCGTGATAGCTCTCAAGTTCGTTGCCTCTTCCAGCAAGCGGGAGTTACGTCATACCTGAAGGCGACAGTACTAGGAGTGTGTGTCGGCCCCCTCCCCTTCACAGGATGTCCTCGGGGGAGGGGAGGTGACTACCTGCCCCTCCCAGGGGAAGGGTCAGTGAAGCACAACAACCCATGCCGTGTTATGGCCATATGTAAAAATATGTTACCATTGAATACATTTATAAAATCTATTCTAAAAATTAAAATTTTTAAATTTTTAATTAAAATTTTAAAAAAAATATAGAATTAAGAAATTTATTAGAAATTACATTATCCTGAAATATTTTTTAATTAAGTTCTAAACTTATAGCGTTCAAAATAACGTTAATTTATATGAGATCCTACTGTTTTATGAATTTATCAAAACCGAAATTATTCAAATGTATGAAAGAGATTCTTAAACACCACAAGTATCATTAATTTACTTTGCAATTTCCTCACGAAACTAATAATAGAAATAAATTATCTGAAATCAATCGCTAGTTAAAAAATAATCATTTCAAAGGCCTTAGAAATTTCTATAACTTGTAAAACTCTATATTTAAACACAACAACCAGAGTTACAGAAAATATGTTGTAGACAAGCATTAAGGACAATATTCGGTTTGCAGTTAGTAATTAACAAGTATAATCTAGTGAAACTCATTATATATGAAATTGCTAAAATAATTCACAGTTAAAAACACTTGTGTTACAAAATAGAGATCAAAATGCTTTCTTTTGGTGATTAAAGTTATTCAAAGAGTAACTAAATGCAAAAATATTGATAAGAGCTTGATGATAAATAAATTAACTAGTGTAACTTTCCAAATTAAAATCGATAGTTCCAAATTTTGAATACTTGTTAAAAATGTTCTTTTAATGACNGTTCCAAATTTTGAATACTTGTTAAAAATGTTCTTTTAATGACAAATTTAGCATTTGCCCAATGAAAATTACGAGAAAAAAAAACACATTTGTTTACTTTACATTACAAATAAAGGAAACACTCAGTATTGCTATTTCAGGGATTTATCAACGCTTGTTTATTCCCTAATTTCGAAATATAAAGCCTGTAAGTTTATTAATGAAATATACTGAGAGCATTCACTTCCAATGATAAATTAAACAAAGACACATAAGTGGTCTCCCACCAAGCGAACCGGGTTCAATCCCCGGCCGGGTCACTCCCGGATTTTCATAAGTAGGAATCGTGCCAGACGATGCCGCTGGTCAGCAGGTTTTCTTGGGGATATCCCATTTACCCTGCCCTTTCATTCCGACACTGGTCCATTCTCACCTCATATCACCCTCATCGGCTCTCAAGACCTCGATGTTACGAGCCGCTCACATCTTTTTACTCACTCACTTTTTTAATCATCCTCGTATATAAGCTCAGTTTTAGCATATTCGACTTATATTACATTCACTTATGAATAGCTAAACTGTAGTGAGTCGAGAAATATAATTTTCAGTAAAAGGGTTGTAACAACACGCTGATGTTACGTCTCGCAATACCACTTAGTTCTGTGTTCGGGCCACATCGTAACATAAGTCTGTCAACCTGTGAGCAAGGCAGTTGGGGGTGCACGTTCTTGGTAGAAAGTGTTCCACTTCCGGAAATTGCATATGTTGTAGGTGTTTCGAGTACAAGGACCTTCTAGACTGTGTTAACACGTGTAACTTCTGTTTCTCGGTGCACTATCTCAACCGTTTTTTTTTTCCATGTGCAGGAGCTGTTTTAGTAGTTTCTGCTCTACAATGGTACGTCATGGCTATCTCAAAGACTTTCTCTAGTTATTTTGTTTCACTACGGGACTTCATTTTCACTTGAGTAAAAAATTTAGTAATTTCGCGCTGTCGCCTGCCGTACGCCAGTTATCCAGTGAAAATCTTGCAAATTTATTCATCTGAATGTCATTGCTCACCAGGAATTTTACTTAGCTGTTTAAAGGCAGTATACGTGAAGCGATTGTGCTTTCTGATAGCCAAAATATCTTATTCATAAATTTGGTGTTATAGAGGAAACTTTTGTGGCTCCGTTACATAGGGTGCATCGAGGAATAAGGAGGCGACTACGATTAATTTGTGTTCTCTTGTTTATTTCAGAAAATATGTTGGACAGGCCGAATGAAAAATCTGTCTCTGTTCACGTCAAGAATCATAATTTGCATGGCTTGAATGCTATATTGTATTTCACTGGCTGGCACGAAAATGCATAAAGTCATGTTGAGGGCATTTCACCATTGCAGTGTATGCCAGAGAATAAAATCACACCTACTTTTGTAAGCGAATGATCAACACATCAGTACATGCAGCTGAATTTACGCAACACTTACTTAAGCATGAACCGATGTTTCTCATAGCTAATATGCCTCGGTTTTTGGAAGTAGGGCAGGCGACAATTAAAAATTGAAATGACAGCTTATAAAGCAGCAATTAAAAATGAAATGGCAAGTAATCAGGCAGCAGTTAAAAATGAAATGACCAGTAATCCGGCCGAACTTTAAGACGAAATTGCAGCTGATCAGGCTGCACATAGATCCAAAGTTAAGGCAGAAATTGTCAAAAAATATCCTACTAAATTGGAGCAGAGACAGGTTTTACTGCCCAAAGGCTGGCACGCCCTCTAGCCTCCCACACTGCAACTGTACTCTGATGAGTAATACAGTGCACAGAACTTATCTTCAGGTCTTGATGCCTTCTGATCATTTAATCTCACTCGGCTTTCTGCGAGTTTTCTCATGCAAAACCTGTCCTCCTCTACAATCAGAAATACTCTGATCTCAACATGAAGCCTTTGCCCAAGTACCACCTTATGGATCATCGAAATTTTAATTCTGCCTCTGGTTAATATCTTCAAACATTTTTCCAATTTTGGAGGCAAAACTGTTTCAATGCTTGTGAACTTCTTCAGTGACCATTACCATACTCATTTCCAGCTGCATTCCTGTCTGCCCAGACACCCTATGAAGCCAGATTCTGATGTCTTTCATCTCTGTATGCACCATTAGCACATTGTTACGAGTTGTGATCAGGCCTTAGCTGAGCGGCCCTGCCTGATCACACCTTCACATATTTATCCAGAACATGGGCCGTGATTGCTGAAATTAGTTATGAAATCCGAAACCACAGAAACCCCCTCAACCGGCAAGTAAACGGGGATAACGCAGCCGATGTAGGGCAGTGTAGCACGAGAGCGGTGTCTTTTTGTCGCCAGGCCATTGGAACGAGAAGACCACTGGAAATGGGTGTGTCCGGGCGTCGACTACCGCCAACGTAATAGCCTCTGGAATCATGAACAAAGTGTGGACTCTCCAATTAGACTTCACTCAGAATGTGGCTGGTTAAGTCTAATGTATAATTAAATTAATATTTCAGTATATTTGTTTAGCTTCCCCTGCGCATATTAAATCATTTTATATTGAAATAATATTGCACAACCTTAATGTTAAATAAACCCCTTTTATATAGTTTTCATTAAAAATATGTTATCAATAACATGCTACGCCACTATAGCCCCGTTAAGGTATGATAATGAACCATAAATCATATCATAACAACATGTTCAAGTGTATCAACACCAAATACATTATATAATGGGGAGGTGACTAAGCCAAGAATGTGCAACTTGGCCTTGAAGATTCCATGCCTGGTGTATATCTGCATGCTATAGCATTTCACTCTAATTCACTTTCTCTTTAACCTTTCAGCAATGCTGAGCAGAAGTTTATATGCTAGTTATCCTTCCACAGAATGATTTCATCTACCTTGCCAAATACTTAAGTTGTCTTGCCTGATCTCCCTTCTTTCTTCAAGAAAAATCCTTTGCCTTCTCAATAGTTCTGTGATAAGTCCTCATTCCCGCACCAGCAAATCCTTCAGATAAGACACATGCCATTATGAGGAGTGACTCATTCGACACATATTTACAAGTCTTGACAACAGCCAGCAATACTGCTCTTTGAGCAGTGATGAACTTCCTGCTATGCCACACCAGTTACACTGCACCATAGGTAATAGTTCCTTCAAACACTGCCTTGCACATCTTTCACAGTGTGGCAAAATTTAGGCCCCATCCAGTATTCCTAATACATCTCAATTTATGGAATACTATTACAGCCTTTCTGACCAAATACTGTATGTGACTTTCAAAGTTTATATTCTCATCTAATATCACCCCTAGATACTGAAATTCACGAACACACTTGAGTGGCTATCCATCGAATCTCACTACTGGTGGTAGTTCCAATTTTCTCTTCAGCAGCATGATCTTGATCTTGTATGCCGAGAATTCCAGCTTCAAATTCTCAAACCATTCTGTAACTCTTCCCAGGATCTCAGCTGCCTTCTCAACAAGTTGTCTTCTGGTTATTCCAGGTGCCAATATCAGACCAACATCTGCATAGTTAAAGATGTCACATCCTAGTGGAAGAGGCAAATAAAGCGGTCCATCAAAGAGGTTGTTCCGTGACACAGGTCCATGGGCCGATCCCTGGGGACTCCCCTTTCCTTGAAGTAGTCCAACAACATGCCGTATATATTGGCTGGAAATAGATTTTTTCAGCTGCCACATGACCTCCAGACACCAGGCATTACCAAAAGCTTGCAATATCCATAAATATCGCCATGATATACTACTTGCAGGTTGTAACAGCCTTCTTGATATTGTGGAGGGCCAAATGCAAGCCACTTCCTTTTATAAAGCCATACTCTGCCCTTATTGAACAATTTAATTCTGATTTCTGGATCATAATCCAGTACCACCTACATCCTGCTGTTGTCCCTTTTACCATTTCTGTGATTTACAAAGACTTTCCTTAGATGTCCAGTTAAACATTCGCGGACGCAACATCCATTTACCTGGGGACATTCTCCTGCTTTAACAACCCAGTCGGTTCCTTTCTTCTTTCTTTCAAGGATTTCCCGATAACATTGGAGTTAGGTATCCAAGGGTCCATTGTCGATATCTAAGTCCATTTAAACGGACTTGACTAGGAAGCCATTGTTTCCTTTTGTTAATATAAGTTCTACACAATGTTTTCTGAAAACCCTGCTCTCTCGCAAAGAGCAAGTCCAGCACACAGTAAGTACTCTTGTAAACACACAAGTCCAACACTTACATACTAAAACCAACTACATTATCTTGAATTCTTGTACCCTTTGTCCTAAACAAGTCCCAGTCCAAGAACTCTGCAACAGTTCCAAACACAATAAACGCAAGTCCATTCCCACTCTGTCCACCACAACAAACTCAGTTTAAAAGCTTAACAGTGCATGCGAGGACTCGACCTCACAGGGCTGAAGGTCCGAAGGCCAACGGCCAACACTTTTTATTTAGTACCATCTTAGCCTTTGTAGCAGAGACAGTTGGAATGTGCTAGGAGCCTTACGGAAGCGCTGAAATCAGTTTGCCCTTGGGCTTAGTAGCAGTTAGCTTCGTATCGCACACAGGCAGTCAGTAAAATACTAAATGATGTTGTTCCATGCATTGAACAGGTGTCGATCTGGCATAATTTCGCCCCCGAAGAATGTTAAACGCGAAATGCACGAATTTCAACTGAAATCAATGACATCATGCAGACACTCACACAAATGTAGTTAACACAGCAGTATATTTATAAATAAGTCGCACCGAACATCGGAGTAGTCGAAACTGTCGATAGCAAGGTCTGCGATTTAGAGAATTATATTAAGACTATGTTTGGAACAGCAGTCCCCAACTATGGCTTTGTGGCTTATCCTAGCACACCGGTAGATACTCATCTTCTTATGACAAATGCTAAGTTTGTACTAATTCTTAATCAATCCCGGATAGTGATGGACGTATTGCCTTCATTTAGGGGAATACGCACAGAGAATCCAATTGTCTTTCTCAAGCATCTCGAAAGACACTTTCATGTTTGGATAATTGAATCCAGTGAGGTTCTTTAATACCTGTATATGGCGCTGGAAGCTAGTGCTGGGCATGTATGGGAAATTATACGAGAATAAATCCAAACTTACGAGCAATTTAAATAACTGTTTGAGGTAAAATACCGTAATCAGTAAGTGCAGGTCATGTTGCGCGCACATTTGCACTTTGAATGTGTCTATCCCAATCGAAACAATTCGCTGGAAGCTCATCTCACGTCAGTATACGAACGTACTCGCCGTATGACGTTCCCATGACTGAC
>NQII01011829.1:0-15548 GCA_002778355.1 Clitarchus hookeri
TGGCAACATACTGTTCTTGACTCACACAGGTGGAAATAATATACAAAGTTAAAAAAAAATTACCTCTAAACCAATGGATTATATAGGATTATATTTATCTGTTTCTCGCTCGTCTTATCATAGTTTGTTGCAGCATAAGTATTATTTTTAATTGCTACCAAGTAAATATGTTTCAAAATCTTGGCGAAATTAGGAATAGAATTAATGTCATACATATTGTTATGTTTACGACTATGTTTTTTTTTTTCTAGGAAAGGAACTTTCCGCGAATTACACGGAACTATCTGTAAAATCTCTAATTGATTTCGTTGTTTGTGCTGCTAATAAAGTGTTTTGGAGGAAACTAATATAAGTTCCGAAGCGTTAGAGTTGCAAATAGTATAACATAAAAAAAAAAAAAAAAAAAAAATAACCGGTCCAATATTCAAATGTATAATGGAAACTGGAGCCATCCAACACTTTCAGACAAATATGGTGGCGTTTATAACGTTTCGATGACGTCACAACTGTCCAACTTTATTTGACCAAATTTNATAATTTCGGTACGTTATATATTAAACGTTTTCTATTACTGTTCATATTTTTAGTTATTGCCGTTTGTTGTAGGTTTTCGTGTTCATTTTTTTTTAATGTTAAAGTATCAGTTTTGTAATTTTACGTCACAGTAGAGAAAATAATGCCTAGGTAGAATATTTTGATCAAAGTTGTGAAATATTTCAAATTTCATAAGCACATTTATGTTTCATTTTCCGTTAGTACCGACTTCATTACCACATATATTAACTTACAAATATTTTTTAACAACGCATGTGCTATTCGGTGAATCCATTTCAGTTATAAGCAAAACCCTGAAAACGTGCTTTGTATTTTTAGCCTCGCACACAGTGCTCAGAAAATCATCGGACTCTCAAACACCTCGCGAAATAGGGACTCACAACCTTCGTTCATAAATTCGAGCCAGCTTACAAAATACTTAAGAGACCCTTACGAGAGAAGTCCCTTCTTAAACTCGAGGAGATTGCGGGACCGCAAACGAAATGTTTGAGAATTTCACCCTCAGNTTACGAGAGAAGTCCCTTCTTAAACTCGAGGAGATTGCGGGACCGCAAACGAAATGTTTGAGAATTTCACCCTCAGAATCGGGAAGTGTGCTAGGCGACAAGTAGGAAGGTTATTACATGTATTATTATTTGTTATTTTCATCATACGTGTTTATTATTTCTATTGTCGTGGCGTGGCAGGCGCGGCCTCTGACGAAGGAGTACGTGGCGAGCGAGATCGAGTCCCTGCGCGCGGAGCTGGAGGTCCGGCGCCTCGAGCTGAAGGAGCTGAGACAGAGCTGCAACGAGCTGTCGGACATGTCGGCCAAGCTGGAGCTAGCCCGCAGGAAGACGAGCGTGCTGACTCAGCACGTCGAGGACCTGAATGCACAGCTCGAGCACCGGCGGCAGTCTGAGAGGTTCGTATCACTGCTGGCACGACCAGTTGCTATCATGCTCGCGAGCTGCATGTCAGTTTTGCAAATTACCATGTGGAAAATAAGACACAGCAGAAATGAAAGATGTTGCTTGCCCTTACTGTCACGATGTGTTGACGAAAGGTACTACGTGATAAATAATAAATTACCTATTTTCACGTTCATGACGACAGGTATTGTTTTTTGTTCGGTGAATACCGTTCAGCACGTCAGCATGCTCGCAGATATACGCATTATTATAAAGGCAGCGGCCTATGTAATAATTGGTACAGGCTTAAGAGTTAGTTCTCTGGACATATTTTCTGTACAGTCATTTGCACGTTTACGCATATCTCAGCAAATAAATGTCCTGGGAATATGATTTTTTTTAACCAGAAAATATAAAAAGGAATTATCTAAACCCGTTAGGTTTTGTTTTTATAATATTAGACCTATTATAAGAAAAAATCGTTGAAATGGTTTAAAATCGGGTTTTTAGAACTTTCCTGCTCAGGTTCCTTAATAGGCAGGAGAAAAATAAAAGTGCGCAGTCGTAGTTTAATCTGTGTACTTTCATCGCGTGCAATAATATCCACTGTAACAGATCTAACTTGCACAGGAAAGCGTAACAGCGGGAGCACTGCACGCAGGTACAGTGCCTGCGCGTAGGGCCGACGGGGTGCCGGTCGCGCATGTCATTGTCGCCCGTATCGCTGTGCCTCAAGAGCGGGGAAAAAACAAATCTCGGTGCCCTGTACTGTAAGTAAATGAGAACGATATCACAGAGCGCAGAGAAATGTCGACGGCCTGGCACACATGGATTTTCGGATCATGAACGGACATGTTTATTTTCTCCTTCCAGGATGCTGCGCGAGGAAATGGAGGATTTGCGAGCCGCCCTCGCCAGGAAGTCCCAGGAGAAGGAGCTGCTGCTCCAACGACTGGAAGAGGCAGAGTACAAGATGCAGGAGATGAGAGGGATGCCGCCCCCGCAGGCCGAGCACGCCGCGTTCTGACTTCATTCTCCATTGCTCCCCCTCCCCTCCCCTCTCAAGGCATCAAGCGAACTACACGTCTATTTCGTTTCCTCAACAGGACAAAATTAGGTTCTTCTAAAAAAACAATAAAAAAAAAAAACAACAGTTCAATTGTAAATATTAAATTTTTATTTTCATTTCAGTACTTAAATTTAACCCAAAATACTACAAGTAGTGTGCTTATCTCGGTTTTGGTACAGGTATCTGTCATGTCGAATCCAAATCCGCCCGCCATCTTGGAATTTTTCCTTTAAAATTTTCCGCCTTCACATTAAAAATATTTATAATTCCTAGAATTGCCCTTTTACCTTCAAACTTTCTCGTTTTCCCTAAAAAAGAAAGAAAAAAAATCACTGAGCCCCCAAATTGCAATAGCGAGTTCTCTAAAGTCACATTTCGAGCCATTTAAAGAATTTGGGGGCTCGCTTCTTTTACCCTCAAAAAGTCTCATTTTCCCTCGAAATCGTCCCTTTTCATTGGGCCAGATATCATGCTCTGGATCCGGTCGCTATCTTGTTTCCGAATTATACAACTTCATTCGACCCTGCCATTTTCGATTTCATTTTCCTTAGTAATCTTCGTTCAACTCCATGTTCTATCATTCCACTTAAGTTGCTTCCGCCCCACTCACTCCAACCTCCGTCTTGGATTAAATTACTTCCACCAACTTAAATTAGGTCATATGGCCTTGACCTATAACCATCGAAATCTTCCATTTAGTTTGTCATTTGTGTTTACTAAAAAAAAATAACTGTGGGGGGGGGGGTAATTATAACAGGGCCAGTCACGTAGACATTTATTTTGGACCTCTCTTCGCCATATACTACACTAAAGCAGCAGGTGGTCAGACCTGGCACGACCTTCGTACTCCTAGTTCCAAGTCTGTTGCGTCCAACCTGCTAGGAATGTATTACAATATTAATCCACTCTTAATATTTTGTGCACTTTATTTAAACATATACCTCTGTTACCACATCATTGATTGTGCACATTCAGTGATATACCACTACAGTAAATACACTGAAGAGCAAAATAAAAACTGTTACACCTGCCTAATATCGTGTAGGGCCCCCGCGAGCACGCAGAAGTGCCGCAAGATGACGTGGCATGGACTAGAATAATGTCTGAAGGTATGCAGGAGGCATTGAAATCTCCGCCAATTTGAGAAAGGGTTGCACGCCTGTCACGTTTAATGATTCTCGTCAGTCGTCGTTTGTCCCGTTCGTTCACGATTATTTTTCCGGCCGTAGCGATGTCGAAGATTTGATGTTTTACCGGATTCCCGATATTCACGGTACACTCGTGAAATAGTCGTACGCGAAAATCCAAATTTTATCGCTGCCTTGGAGATGCTATGTCACATGTCTCGTGCGCCGACTATACAACCACGTTCAAACTCACGCCAGACGCTTGTTGTCTTATATAGGGGCTGCCAACCGCATCGCGTTACTCTGATTGGTTCCATACCTCTGTCATTTGAATACGCACGCCTATACCAGTTTTTCTGGCTCTTCAGTGTATATAAGTAATAACATTATATTTTGCCCACATCATTTCATTTGTTTTTATTATTATGCTCACTTACAGTACCGACTTGTAGTGACATATCTGAAAACCAAGACCATCATATAAATCAGAATTCCAACAGTCTCCATACCATTGATGTAGCATCTTTCCAGCAACACGCTCACTTTTCTCGTAATGAATATAATCTGTTTATATGCAGTTCAAGGAAGTCTACGCTAACAAGTGTCCAACCACAACCCTTAACCATATACTCATCTTCTTCACGACGAAGTTTTTGGTTTCTATAGCCTCTGGGATACTATCAACATTGTACAGTGCTTGATTCACAGTCTTAAGCGCTCGGCGACTGATGGCTTCATCCAAAGGCTGTAGCTTTTCCTAGGTAAACTCCAGCCAAACATATTTTATGGAAAAAACGGGGAGAATTCCATGATGACGGACGGATTCAGATCCGACATGCCAGATGCCTGCGCCAAAACTGACATAAGCACACTACTACTACAATATCGTAATAATATATGTTTTTATAGAATTATAATATTTTAACGGAAATGAAAATAGCTTAAAATTATTCAATTACATTTTTAATAACTGTCAACATATAAATATATACATTATTTGTGATTTGTAAATGTCATGTCAAAATTATTTCAATAGCATTAACAAACTTAAAACACTTTAAATAAAATCATTCAAGGCAAAACTTTTCCCTGAACACTATATATACTATTGTTGTATCGTGATTCATCAGACATAGTCACTTCTACAACAGGTGTTCGTAACAGCCTTCTTCCAACACCACTGGGCAGCATATAAGGTTTTTAGCCTACTTTCGGAAGGAAAGAAAGACTTATGAGATCGCTTTCCTGTCTGAGTGTCTGTGAGTGAGTGTGTTCTGTCTGTGTCTGTGCATGCATGTGTCGCCCCCTTTCAATTTTTGAACGCTTCAACCGAATTTCACCAAACTTGCTACACATATAACACTTAGTAAGGACGTCTGAATTTTTTTAGTTTTGGACCACTTCGGGAACTTACTTTCAAAATGGTGGTCATTTTTAAATTTGGGGTGATATGTCATATCTTGGGAACCATCCAACCGATTTAAACCAAATTTTGTGAGCTGTCAGAGTATCAAGTAAACATTTAAATTTGAGATGGATATTGATGTTGGTTCGCCATTTTGTGAAATAGCAACAAATGAAGAAATAATTATTTGACATTATAACTCGAAAACTATTAAACCAATCCTCAAACAATTTGTTAAGCAACTAATACTATGATAGACCAAATTAACGTGAGTGGTTGAACTTGATTCGGTATTTATTTTCAAAATTGCAGCAATACAAATATTTTAGGTTTATTTGGTATATCTACCATACCATTTAAACAATTCGGACCAAATTTGCATACTGTAATTATATATTAGAAGCATTAAATATACCAACACATAACCTCTTTGTGGGCCAATTTGGAAGGTAGCACCATACGAATAAATTAAGTTATTACGTCATATTTCGGTCAAACAATTACCCGATTCCTACCAAATTTGGCAAACAAGTTGTACTGATGCAGATGATCTCAATTGTTAGGTTTATGCATGCCAGACACTTATTCTCAAAATGGCGGCCATTCATCCATTTTAGCTTACAATACTCTATCGTCAAAATGGTGTAATCAGTTCCAACATAACTTTGTACTATCAACTGTATCTACGCGAAGCACTTTGTCCACCATTTTGCAAGACAGCCCCATGCGAATGAATAACATTTTTAATTCAAACATTGGGAAACAATTAACCAATTTCTATCAAAATTGGCAAACAAGTAGTACTGCTACAGATTATGTAAAATTGCATGTTTTAAGTACATCACATTTAATTTCAAAATTGCAAAAATTTATCTATTTTAGCTGTAAATGCTATATCGTCGAAACGATGCAATCATTACCAACTTATCTTTATATGCTGTCAATAGCTATTATAACTATTAACTATATCTACACAGAGCATCTTTGGTCCGCCATTTTGCAAATAACACTATGCGAATAAATGAAGTTATTATGCCCCATCTCAGGAAACAATTTACCCATTTCTATCAACTATGCAAAGAAGTACTACTGATACAGATTATGTACAGAAGTATGCTTTAAGCATGCCTCATTTGTTTTCAAAATGGCGGTCATTTAGCCATTTTACTTTAGAATGCTATATCGTCGAAACCCATCCAACCAATTCCAACTTAACTTTGTATGCTGGCAGTAGATATTACAACTATCAACTGTATCTACGTGGAGTATCTATTGTCCTCCATTTTGTAAGATAACATCATGCGAATAAATAGAGTTTTTATATAATATCTCAGGAATCAATGCATAAAATCCTACCAACTTTGGCGAATTAACAGTACTGCAGTAGGTGGTGCAAACTGGTATGTTTTAATTAGGTCAGGAACTTATTTTCAAAATGGTGGTTATATAATAATTTTATTTCAGTATATTTTATCAACCAAACAAATTCCAACTTACTTTCGCATGGTGGCAGTACCTATTACAACCATAAAATTTCTTAACGCAGTCTCATTTCTCTGCCATTTTGTTAGATAGTTCCAGCAGTAATTTTTTTTACCTCATACCTCGGAAAACAATCAACCCATTCTTACAAAATCTGGTGAAGACACTGTGCTGTGGAAAGTCAAATTAATATATAATTTTTTTTTTAGTTTGATATACTTATTTTCAGAATGGCAGCTATAAAATCATTTTAGTTTAATGTAGTATATGTATGAAACTATGTATATTGGCAGTATACAATCATCTAATGTGCTACTACATTACTTTTTTGTTCTCTATGAAGATCACCACACGAAATTTATAGAGATTGCATGCCATATCTCGAGGACCAATAAACCGATTCCCACAGAATGTTGCACTGGAACATTTCAACTAATTTGTACGAAATTGTGCACATCATAAATGCTACAGACTGCTATGTAAACTTTCATTATTTAAGTGGGTCAGACAACGATGTCCAAAAGAGTTGCTTCATAAATAATTTTGTTAAGTTTGCCACATATAGTACACTATTTAACCAAATTCAACCAAAATTTGTATGTAGACATTATACATTATAAGCATCGTATATTAAGCCCCCATATATTTTTTTTTGCAATTTGTATGATAGCATCAAATAAGAAAATACTTTGTATGCCATAATTCACAGACCAATCAACCGATTGCCACTAAATTCTTCACACAAGTAGCGCTACGGTAGGCCATGCAAATTCACATGTTTTAAGTGGCTCAGTCACTTATTTTCGAAATAACGCTACTGTAAAAATTTTAGGTTAGCAAGTAGGGTAGGCCGAATTTTTGTTTTTTTTTGTTTTTTGATTTGCTATACCGCGGAAAACATGCCTCTGGGGTGGCTTAGTAAAATGCAAAAACAATTTAAATACACTTTTACGTCAGGTGGTAGCGCATCGCATATAAAAATATTTAAAATTTATTGAGAAATTAATAGTTTTTCATTCGTTTTTTAAAGTTATAAATGAAAAAGATAAAAAACTGCTACGATGAAAAAGCTTTAAAAGGAAGACAATAAAGCACGCTGAAAAAAAAACAACCTTAATAACTTTATTTAAGGTAGCGCAAAGCATTGAAAATATCCACATCCCACAATGCACTGCGCGATGCACATACGCATGCTTCATGAGACAGCAGTTTCTGTCAGTCGTTTACTAGACTAGTGGTGTGTTGTTCCTGTGAGTTTTAATCGCGTTTCTTAAAGACTGATTCGATTAATTGGTGATTTGATTAATTTATTATTTTAACCACTGTGTCATGGATGCTTCCAAGAAAATCACTCGCAGCGACTTAAACTGCCCGTTATTTGGCCACCCAAAGGAGTTATCTGTGAGTAAACTTCCAACTTATGAAGACGTTCTCAAGTGTTGTTTCCATGGAAACTACAACTTAGCCTTGAAAGCGAACAACAGGTCAGTTAATTTTTCTCAGGTTTCGAATATTGTGGCAACACAAGTTAAATCTGTGTTTGATAAAGCTTCATTACCAACAGTAACGCCTTACAGAATTGTTCAGTTAATAAATGCATACCATGACAGTTATCGTAATATTTTTAACTCCTTTAAGCGTGGTAAGGAAAAGGAAAAGTTCAAAAGAGAGTTGAATATTTAAAAAAAAAAAAACATCTTTGTTACTGTTTGATGTCTCTGCGTGTAAGTGCAAAATAACATTAGACTGCATTTGTGAAATGGTTACTATTATGTTTCTATTATCTGTAACTGTGAAAAACCAAAAAAGACACCCATCATTGAAATAAAATTCTTGTACTTCCACAGAATGCATGGCATATGTAAAATTGGAAGTGTGGACGTAAAGGAAACAAAAATAATTACCCAAAGACATGATAGGAAGTTGGTTGAACATAAAATAACTCAGTGCACTATTGATTTATTATCATTGCAATCTTGCTCAAAACATGCAGATGCAGAAACTCTCCTGCCATCTGAAGCCATTGAAGATAACAACGATTAAAATTTTGAAGAACTTAAGCCTAACATTTAGACACCATTGTAGATGCGTATTAAATTGAAGAATACTGCGCTGAATAGTGATCGCTTTGGTATATCAGATAGAGCAACGGCAGCTATCGCCTCAAGTGTGTTGCAAGATTTTGGCATCGTAACTGATGATGACCACACCCATGTTGTTGACAAAAATAAACTTAGAAGGGAAAAAAATAGTTAACCGCTCAGTACTTCAAAAGCAGAACAAGGACAAGCATAACCCACTTCAAGGACTATATTTTGATGGGAGGAAGGATAACACTCTAGTGATTGAAAAAGTTAACTCAAAGAAGTTTCGAAGAACCATATAAGAGGAACATTACTCAGTTTTACAAGAACCAGGTTCTGTGTACGTTGGTCATGTTTCACCCTCTTCTGGGTCTGCTCAAAACATTGCCAGTAGCATTCTTTCTTATTTAACTGAAGCTGGATTTTCACTTCATTAACTGGACGTAGTTGGATGTTATGGCACCGTTACTAATATGGGGTGGAAAACTCGTATTATTCGCACAATTTAAGAACAAGTTAAAATACCACTACATTGGGGGGTGTGCCTCTTACAATTCAATGAACTGCCATTCCGGCATTTATTTCAAACTATAGATTGTGAAACAACTTGGTCAAAATCATTTAGTGGTTTGATTGGCACACATCACAGTAAATGTGAGAATCTCCCAAGGGTAAATTTTGACAGTGTTGAGTGTGAGATTCCAGATATTGACCGGAAAATTTTAAGCAAAGATCAGCAGTAACTGCTGGACATAAGTTCTGCTATAAATTCAAGCAGCTGTCCTGAAGATTTATCTGTTCGTGACACACTTTCCCACTCAAGGTGGTTAACAACGGCGAACAGAGTTCTCCTATTGTATTTAAGTATTGAAAACCCAACAGACGAACACAAGATCTTAGTTTCTTTTCTCCTCATGTCATAGTATATACCTGTATGGTTTCATATCAATAAAAGTAAATACTTCACAAATGGACCAGAACATGTATTTGAAGTTATATAATCGTCAAGATTCCTGCCCGAAAACTTGCTGAAAGTCATTGACCCAGTAATTGAGAGAACCACATTTTTTTGCCCATCCAGAAAACTTGCTTTTGAGTATGATAGTAGATAAAAGGGATGATATAAAAGAGTTAGGTTTCAAAAGAATTACAAAGCCTAGAAACTCAGCTTCTAAAAGAAAGTCAATCAGGATTTTTCAACCACCCAATATCAATTTCCTAGCTACAGGTACATACCTCATGGAAATGATTCACTGGAACACTACTAATACACTTTCACCACCACATTTGCTGCGAGGATTCACCGATCAGGAGATTTGGTCTAGGGTCGAATCAGGTGAAACAGCGGTTGAGTGGAACTTTGACCAATTCCCATGCCACATCCAAGCAGTAGAACGATGCGTGAAGCTGGTAACTGAGGCGTCACAAAAAGTCGTCGGCTCCAATTCCAGAGATGGTTTTATAAGAACTAGACTTCTCTCAAGGTCTTCAATGCCTAGTTTTTCAAGCAAATCTTATTTCAAACTACCAAAAGAAAGTAAAGACAAGTAAAGGACTATATTTCATTACAAACTGTAATTTTACGCAATCAGGAAAATTATAATTTTTTTAATAAAATTTGGCAAATAAAATATTTTTTTTAACGTATTACGCTACTAATAAATTGTAAAATGTATTATTTTTTTCATTTATTTATTATTCCTATACTTTGATCTACTAAAATATGTCTATAGCTACTTGTTATAGAAGTTATTTGATTTATTTCCATTTTTTAGAAAAATGATAAAAATCATATATTTTCTCAAATTTGAGGGCCAATGCGCTACCGTCAGACGTAAAAATTTATAAATTTTGTTTTTGCATTTTACTGAGCTACCCTAGAGAAAAGTTTTCCGCTGTATAAAAAAAAAAAAAACAGTCCACCCTATTAGTAGGCCCTAAAATTCAAAACATTCGACAGATTAAATCCTTAAATGATGCTCCGAATATGACGTCTCTAATGCAGTGGATTGCACGCTAGCGTATGGTGAGTTATTTTCTGGTTTTGAGTTCCGATTAGGCACATGCGTATTTGCAATTCTCTCGCTACTGTTGAATACGTTTCTGGTTTCATTTCAAATGATATTGTTTTCAAAGAGAAGTCAAGTCCTACCTACCAACTCAGCTTTTAAGAACTTATTAAAAATTGAATTGCACCCAGGTTGAGGAAAGTAGTCTTATAAGTTATATCAGTAACTTCTTGGTTCTGGCGGAAAAGAAATATTTTGGGATTGGGACTAATTATGATATGTAGTTATATCTAGGTCACTTGCTATTATGTATCACCAATTTAATATCTTATTTTGAGAGATAATTTCAACCAAGAATAATATAAAGTTTTAATAAATAGAAAATAATTACTCCTTTATAGGAAAATCGGAAACAGTTTTAAAGGAATTGACAGGACTGTCGAAGTTGGCGAATTTTGATGTCCAAGTTGATAACTTCTCTCAGCCCTTTGACTATGCCACTATGGTAGCAGATTATGTATAACAGATTTTGTACTCGTTCTCTACACTGTAGTTAAATTTAAAATTTGAGTTTCGAATACATAGAAAATAGTTAATCCCATATCAATATGATAACCTATAGCACGAACGAGATATTTAAGTGCCGTAGTAAGTCCAGAACATCAAAGCGAGTACAAGCCTGATACATTTTACAGAATGTATCAATGCATTTGGTAAACAAAAACCGATTAAGTGCCCATTTAATATCATTCTGCCGCCATTTCCTAAATTTTGCGAAGGACAATGTATAACCCTGCCCGTTATTTGTTATGCCACTGACTTTACTGATTATCAAGCAATATATGCATTTTTTACACACCCACATAATTTTAATAAATCACCATTGAGCACATCACGAACCCAAACATGATAGAACCCATTACAATATTGAAGACTTAGGAAGAAAGGAGGGAGAAAATGTGGAAATGAGAGACACATTTTTCAGTAGTTTATGTTTTATTACATGCATGGTACATAAAGTAATCAATAAAAAAATTAGTGTAAGTTACTATATGAAACAGTTTTTTCCTTGTTCCAACACCANAAAAATTAGTGTAAGTTACTATATGAAACAGTTTTTTCCTTGTTCCAACACCATCAGTTATACGAACTATACTTGCCGTACTGTCTTCTCTCTCCACAGGCCAAATTTAGCAGCAATCTGGAACACAAAATTAAATTACACATTTTATTGTATTTTTTTATAGGCTTCAAAGAAAATGCTATATTAACATTACGGCATTAAAAACCCCTGAAAAAATACTAAAACCGTTATGACAGGGTTTATACTATCTAAATATCAACGTTACTGCCATTCACAGACATTAATTTACTTAAATTGCTATAGAGTGTATGAAAGGCAAAAGTACTAGTGGTGCGAGATTACATCACTTAATGCTCCAAACTTATCGCGTTCAACATAATTATTTAATCACTGTTACACTACTTATGGTTTGACACATTTCAAAATCGACCCGTAGGTTAAAAAAAAAAGGTGACAAATTTCTGTAAATTTTCTTCCTATTGTATGGAAATCTAGAAGAGAACTGCAATCTCAAAAGATTAGGGCATGTGGAAATGTAAATACTCTTAGTGATACAGAAAGCGATCAGACAAAACAATGAATGACTTAAATCTCTTCCATGTGAAAAGATTGGCCTATGATAAATGCTTCGAAATTTGCCAGTTCTGGAAACCTCAGAAACAAAGTTAGTTACATCCAGTTATACTGCATTTAATACAAGTCCACTAAATTTTGACAGACAATCTGACCAACATCCACAGTATGTAAACAGTAATTGCTCTAGTCTGCGAAGTATTGTACCAGCTGATGAGAGTTTTTGCTAGATTTATGTTATGTTGGCGATATTGATGAATATATGGAAGAAAACAGAACTCTGAACTAAAAGTTGTAATTCAAAACTTTAATTATACTTACNAACTAAAAGTTGTAATTCAAAACTTTAATTATACTTACAATATTTATGGTAAAACTTATGTTTTTAAAGTAATGTACAAGTTTTTGGCTTTTAGCGAATTGGTTTTAAAAACGTTATTAGCACTTACGACTGAGCATGCGGACACTTCCGATCAGTGTAACGCTTCCAGCTCGGTAGTCACCGTGCATATGATCTCTTCCGTCATGTTTATGCGACTGCCTCACTGGTATTATTTTCTTTCATTACGCATAGTTGGTTTTACGAGTACCCTTCGTGTGCTTCCCNACAATATTTATGGTAAAACTTATGTTTTTAAAGTAATGTACAAGTTTTTGGCTTTTAGCGAATTGGTTTTAAAAACTTTATTAGCACTTACGACTGAGCATGCGGACACTTCCGATCAGTGTAACGCTTCCAGCTCGGTAGTCACCGTGCATATGATCTCTTCCGTCATGTTTATGCGACTGCCTCACTGGTATTGCCAGGATATTCTATCGGTAGCTAATTATTTCTTATTTTCTTTCATTACGCATAGTTGGTTTTACGGGTACTCTTCGTGTGCTTCCCCCCCCTGTAAAATACAATATTATCGGTACATGTGCGGCTTAGTCCGCGATTTTCTGTACCGTCGTTAAGCACCAGTATTTATTTACGTTATGAAATTAGTTTGTTAGTTCCGAGAAACTCGTGAAATTGCTGAGTGATTCTGCAAAGAAATTATTTAGTATCGGTTGCTCACAAACATGCCCAAGGATTGCCACAGAACATGTGTTCAGAAGTTGTGAATAGGAATTAAAGACAATAAGTCAGTGTGTTTTGTAAATAATATATTTTGAAACAGTTGCTAGAATGTTTGAAACGTACGTGACCTAAGAAACCCCCAGTTCAATGCTTTGTTTTGCAGTGTAAAAATAATGTGTTTATCATATAGAAAGTTAAACGAGTGTAAGGTTAATTTCACTAAAAATTTTGAAGTACGAAGTGTGTGTGTGTACTTCTAACCTTGGCACCAACTTTAACACATATGTATATCGTGTCTTGTTCGTTCAGTGAGGATAAAACTTCCCAGGTCATAATCATTTGAATGTTACTTCCGTATGAGCAAAATTTTCCATTGCTACATCAAAACAAGATGTTATTCAAAACAATATTCTCATGAAAGATCGTAAATTAAAGTATTCCACTTCCCATCACCGACAATAAAATAACCAGACACCCAGCAGTATAACTTGGCCATAATAAAAATAAAACATGTTGGAATGCTGTGGTGGAAAGATACAATGTGGCCAAGCTACTTTTCTAGAACTGTCAAAATGTTGTGTATTTATATCAAATGGAGTGCAGCGGAATATTTGCCACGACACTATACATAAATAACTTATATTACAGCCAAGCACCACTATTACCAACCATGCACAGCAAGACCGGCGTCAAGTTGCACGTCTGTCGAGGGTTTGGAGAAACTTACTCGTTCTTTAAAATTTGTTTATTTTTTTTAGCAATGTTAGATGAGATCTGTTCATGGTTGGATTTTAAGGATAATGGTATAAGTAATCAAATTTGGTAATTTAACATTTGAGAACGCGGTACGTTTGCCAACGACGTGTTAAGATGCGGCAAGAAATGCATGGCGTAAAATAGTAGCTCCGCTCAAGGAAAACAAAGCAGTCCAAGAAAAATACATTTGATTTACACAAGCAATCAATGAAGTACCGGATAGTATACAAAGTTATTGACTCGACTAAGTCACACAGGTAATGGACGTGACCATCAGGTGCGGGAAGTAACAGTTTGGGACTCGCCAAAAGCACGTATACGTTTTCGAGAGTGGAGAGATTTCGGCTGCTTTTTAACATAGTGATCTTGAGAGCCGATGGAGGTGAAGCGAGGTACGTGTATCAGCGCTGGAATGAGAGGGCGGGGGAGACAGGATATCCCCGAGAAAACCCGCCGACCAGCGGTATCGTCCGGCACGTTTCCCACAACCAACACCGTCAGGAATTGAACCCGGTCCATCTAGGTGGGAGGCGAGTAGTCTAATAACCACTACACCACTGCGGCCCGTANACCGCTGTCCCGCATGTACTTTAGTCGAGGTATTGTACATAAGAATGCCTGTTATGTACTTCCTGGTGTAATGTTTTCAGTAACCCAGGACATCTGACGAAGAAGTGTGAAAACTTGAACTTAGCTGCTGGAAGGTACTTCGAGGCAGAGTCATCAGTGTAACGACATAAAAACAAGACTCTACATCACTTTGTCAGCTAATGAGCCGAGGGAGAAAACATGTGTTTTGTTTGTGCACTCGTGGAAAGTCGAAATGTACATGAACGTTGGTAGCGGTGCAGCAATGTATGCCATTTCCAATTCAGCCTATTGAAACTACTTTCACAAATATCTGATCGAAGGAAAACCTGCTCACTTGAAAGTACTTCCCAGAGACCATATAAAATTGCACACGAATTTAAGGTCCAGTTAAGTGTAATGGAAAGAAGGAAACAGTCAGGTTACAATTGTCTGTTGTTCCAAATGGAAGTCCACTATTGAAGTGAGGCTGGTATTACTCCTAAAATGGCTACATTTTTGCCTTAATAATGCCACTCTGCCATACACTATTTCTTGTTGCCTACCTTAATCAGCACGCTGATGGAAAACGTTTCCCTTTTTGCACGATGGAGGACAGGGGAAATTTTCAGGTGACTAAGTTTTGTTATGCGTGTACGATAAGTGAGCAAACTCGATAGCGCCAGTAAATGGGAAAATAAAACTTTTTTTTTCTTCGGATTTTTAGTATTTTGTTTGGTAAATTCACATTAATTACATGTGGAATACTTGTTTTCCAAATTGAAGAGAAACAAAGGATTGCCAATAATTTACTTCCAATAAACTTTTCGAAAATTCGCACACAACCAACCCAAATGTGGACCTTTCTGTTACATTCGATTTTT
>NQII01011830.1:5798-25473 GCA_002778355.1 Clitarchus hookeri
GGCCTCGGGGTGCCATCCCTTACGCGGTCGGTCCACGTATGGATTCTATGACGGCTCAGGAATGTCCTGAAGTCTGAGTACCCCCCGGTTCAGAAGTTGTGGAGCATGCCTCTGTTCTCCAGAAGAGTGGAGTAGGCGAGATCTGTCACCACTGTAGACAGCTTGACCTTGGACACCTCATCAGAGGTGAAGAACTTTTGGAAGGCCAAGTTGGTTGGCTCTGTCGGTGGGGCTGACAGAGTCTGCAGGCTCTTGTCGTTTGTCCACAGCATGGATCGCCCAGAGAGCCGGAGGGATTCCCTCCTCCGACTACCTATCGTACCTGCACATCATTTCTAACAGCAAACCGTCTGCTGTTCGGAACTCCAGGGGGAGGAGAGGTGCGACAGGTGCTCTCCCTAAGTGCCGTGCGGGGTGTAGTGATACTGAGACCACTTATCACGTGGTCCAGCAGTGCCCCCGGACCCATGAGATCAGGGTCGCACAGTACGACCAGGTGGTTTGTGTTGTGGCTGATCAGCTTGAGGAACGCGACTACAAGGTGAGGCGAGAGCCTAGGTATCGGACATCTGAGCAGGTCCGCAAGCCAGATGTGGTGGCTAGTTTGCCTGGCGAGGATGTGGCGTATGTGTTGGATACACAGGTGATGCAGTCCAAAGGGATGGAGTGGTCGTTCTCTCAGAAGATAAAGAAATACAGAGGCAATGACAATCTATTACAGAGTATCAGGAAGGAATCTTGTTAATCCATTCATGCGCGTCACTTATTAGATGACAAGGCATTTGGCTATTTCGTATAGTTCTCACAGTTTTGGCCGTAATATTAAGACATGGTAAAAAAAACATGGGTCTTGGACACTAATTGACAAAAATCAAGACGGAAGATATCAGTGTATTCGGGAACCTTTGTAGAACAACTAATGAACAACCCAAGCAACTTCAGGAACATCCCAAGATTTAAACGTAACCCCTCCTCCACCGTTGGGGGGAACCGAACGCACCGACGCAACAAGGACAAGGTTATTGGGGCCGACGACCGGGGGCTCGGAGCCACTAGTGTAGTAGTAGTTATAGATGAGTGATAGAGCTAGTAGGTCAAAATTCACTACATCCACACCGGATCAATCATCACAGCAGACACCGAAAGCATTTGCTAAATCTGGACCGGTCACTAGATCACCAACTAGAAAAAGAGAAATTTCAATAAATAGGAAGAGCCAAAAGAATTTGCAATTGGATTGGGCATCAGACAAACCAGAAGAAAGTGAAATTGAAGAAATAGCAAGAATAGTTTTACATGGGGAAATAGAAAAAAGAAAACGTGAAGATGACTCGCTTACACAAGAAATAAGGAAAAAAGGAAAAACCGAGGATCCCAATCTGACTATTAAGAAGACTTTTGACACAATAAAGGAACTGGAGGAATTTGTAAAAAATAAAAATGGATCACAAGAAGAGTTTCTGGACAGAATTAACCAGCTACAGGAAACAATACTTTGGCAAAGTAACGAAATCATTCGGTTAAAGGCAAATATGGAAGGTATACTAATGGAGAGAGAAGCAAACAAGGAACAAGCAGGAAGACAACAACAACAAGAAATTACAAAAAATATTTGGAATATTAGGAAGAAAGAACCAATTAAAATTATAATCAGACCAGAAGAAACTAGAAGAGACGGTAGCAGTGAAACGACAAGAAGAGAACTTACGCAGTGTATTAGGCCCAATGAAAAAAATATACAAGTGAATAAGATCATCAAAACCAACTCTCAGGCAATCATCGTGGAAGTTCCTGATGAGACTCAGGCAAAAAAAATCGAAGAAGAAATTTTGAAGACAAAAGTAAAATTAAAAATGAACAGACTAGAAAAAAGAAATCCAAAATTAATAATATACGAGGTTAACTCGGAAGTGACAAAGGAAGAATTTGAAGAGAAATTATACGAACAAAATTTGACAGGTATAGTGGAGGAAAAGGAGCATAAAAATAACACAAAAATATGTTTCGAGACTAGAGTAATCAATGGTAGGAGAAATATAGTAATAGAGACGAGCCCAACAATTTATCGCATTTTGAAGAACAAGAACAAAATATATTGCCACTGGGAGGCGTACAAAATGAAAGACTTCATATCGCCAATGCGGTGCAAGCGGTGTTGGCGGTATGGACATACAGAAAAAAGATGCAGACAGGATGAAATTATATGCGGGAGATGTGGTAGGTCCGGTCACGGCATGGGAGCATGTGAAGTTGTGGATAACGTCAAGTGTATAAATTGTGTTAGAATAAAGAAACCAGAATCAGAAATTAGACATGTAGTGACGGATGTTGACTGCTCATGTAATGTAATGGCTAAAGATAAACTTAGAAGTGAGACGGACTTTGGTGTATAGTTTCTGATGTTTAGAATTCGTGTTTATTTTGATTAATTTTTATGAGCCAGCAAAGTTGTAGTAATGTTAGTATTAAGGTTGTACAATTAAATCTTNCCGGTCACGGCATGGGAGCATGTGAAGTTGTGGATAATGTCAAGTGTATAAATTGTGTTAGAATAAAGAAACCAGTATCAGAAATTAGACATGTAGTGACGGATGTTGACTGCCCATGTAATGTAATGGCTAAAGATAAACTTAGAAGTGAGNAATTAGACATGTAGTGACGGATGTTGACTGCCCATGTAATGTAATGGCTAAAGATAAACTTAGAAGTGAGACGGATTTTGGTGTATAGTTTTTGATGTTTAGAACTTGTGTTTATTTTGATAAATTTTATGAGCCAGCAAAGTTGTAGTAATGTTAGTATTAAGGTTGTACAACTCAATCTTCAACATTCAAAAACAGTAACGACAGATTTCACTAACCAACTAAATGAGGAACAAGTTGATATAGCACTTTTACAAGAACCATACCTTTATTGTAACAAATATATTAATTTAAGTAAAGATTGGCAAATAATAAGTAATGATAAAATTAATGCTTGGGCAGTCATCAATTCTTAGAGCCTCCCAGCGTTATGTGTTAATTAAACTTATGGATTTTACTTCAACTACGTCTTACCTGGCAGTGATAACATCTAGCAAAATTATACCTATAGATTACAGTATTAAAGATAGGAATTCAATTTATAGTATCAAAAATGAAGGAGACATTAGATATAGGAATAATCAATACAATAGAACTTTTTTGGATGAAACAATATGGGTACAAATAAATAATAGTGAATGTCCAATTGGAATTAAAGAATTAAAAAAAGAACTGTATAAAGATAGTGTAAATTTGTGGAGTGAAGAATATAATAGTGACAATAGTGGACTTAACCTTAAAAACTATATCAAAAACATTAATGAATGGTACTTTTCAAAAACTAAATTAACACTTAACTCTTTAAAAATACTAACCGGACACTGCCAGGTGAGGTCATACCTTAAATTAATAAATAAAGTAGAGGAAGATCTGTGTCAGTGTGGTGCTGCATCCCAAGATATTTATCATATAATGTTTCACTGCTCTATGTTTAACCAAGAAAGAAGAATTTTAGAAAACCAACTCCGGAAAAAACAAGAATTTTGGCCGCTGATAGTATTAGAAATTTATGATAGTCAGATTGTGGAATGTATTAATGAATTTTTATCAAATATATATAAAGTTATAAAAACAATTAATGAAGATATTAATTGATACTGGTTGTGGATGTATTTATCTATTTTATTTTATTGTGAATTATGTAAAATTGTCATTAGCTATAGTTTGTAGTTATAGTTATAGTATTAGCTTGATATACTGGAGAATAGTATGTGGAGGGTTTGTGTGTGTGTGTGTTGTGTGGTAGATAGCGGTGTGGCTGACATTTGTTTTTTTTTTTTTTTTTTTTAACTTATGTATACTGGTAGTGGTTTTCTTTTGTTTATATTATCTTATGGTTGTTGTGTTGATAGTATATATTTGTTTGTCAGATGAAATGACATTAGGGTTTTGTTGCTGTTTATGGTTTTGTTGTGATTTGCTTTGTGTTGATTATTTGCTGTCAGCTGAACTGACTGTAGGGTTTGTTGTGGTTTGTTTTGTGTTGTCTAGTTATGCCTTGTTTTGTTTAATGTTTTATGTTTTGTGTTCTATGTTTATGTTGGTTTTATGTGGATTTTGTCAATGTTGTTTTGAAAAGAAAAATAAGGTTTTTGTTACTATTGAGTTATTTTGTTTTATCGTTTGATTTGTGTTATAAAAATAAAGATGGAAAAGAAAAAAAAAAGAGAAAATGAAAAGTAAAATGGGGGGCTGAGGAGCCGGGCGGCGACCTCCCAGTGGTTCCCCGTGGACTGGGTGCCGGTTTGGAGCAAGACTCCATTCCCTGGGTCCGCCGGAAGTGAAGGTGCGGCAGCTCTGAAGGGAGAATTGTCCCGGATGGCTGTCGCGCTGGAACAGAAAGTGGGCTCAGGGAAGAATTCGGAAAGCACCTGGGTCACGGCCGGGGTCGCTGGCTGGGTCGGGGCCGTCCTGTGGGCCAGTCCTTGGACTGGTTTGCTGTGGGCGGCCTCGGTCGGGCGGGTGACTTCGGACGGGTCCCGGTGCTGTCTCGCCGGCTGGGGATCCCTTTATTGGCATGCCGTAAAGGCTGTCTAACGGTGGACATGCCGTCGAGGCTGGACACCGGTGGGCTCACTGGTCGGGGGGGCAGCATCGGGCATGGCTCGGAGTGATAGAGTATACCCGTGATAACGCTCGCCTTTTTCTTGCAAAAGAAGGAGGAATGAGACTTAAAATTATACATAAATAAATTAACCGGTGCCCAGACTAACTGCCGCCTTCCCACACTCAAAAGATCTGGAGTGTGGGACCCCTTGGAGATTCCCAGGCCACGTAGTAATGTCCTTAAAAATGTTAACCTGTCATACCTATCTGTCCTTTGTCCTGTAACGTAGCGAGTTCCCTGGCAGTGGTATCAAAGATAAATTAAGCTAAATTTAAAAGTTCAAGGAAATGTACTGTACTGTCTCCGCTGGCACGACCTGTGTACACAAGTTGTTGAGTGGGGGGCGCGGCCGACCGGTTTCGTCCGGCTTCGCAGTTCCGATCTGGAGCTGGGAAGTCGGGCGGGGCCTTGCGATTGCGTGCTTCCCCGCTCTTAGAGCAACCAAAACAACCTTAAGTAAATGTTGGGATGTGGTATCGCGGCCGATCGGTTTGGCCTGGCGACGCCTCTCTGGTCAAGGTGACTCTAGTAGCATGCCGTCAAGGCTGTTGCTGGACGATCCGGAAGCTGGGGGGGTTGCGCTGGGTGGGGCCTTGCGATTGCGTCTGCTCACATCCTTCGAGAAAACATAACACCAAAACAACATAAGTTCTGGGGCGGGGGCGGGCGGCCGACCGGTCTTGTCTGGTGTCGTCGCCTTGGCCGAAAGGGATTTTGTGTTCATGCCGTCAAGGCTGAGCATGGGTGAACAGGATGGTCTGGGTGGGGCCTTGCGATTGCGCTCGTCAACACTCTAGAGCTGAAAACACATAACATCTACACTAACGATATAAACAACACCTTACACTATACCAGCAAAAAACACAAAACAACACGGTTGTGTCGGCGAGACTTTATATGGTAGAATTTCCAATATAGGATAATTTGGCTTTAACGTTTTATCAGAATTTCACTCCCGGATGGCCTATGGCTAAGTGGGTTCGCGGTTTCTTAAATTTCTTCTTCTTCTTGTCCCTATGTACACCGGCGAGTGCAGGAGGAAGTAAAGATAGAGAATAATCAGGAAAGGGTGCAGAAGAAAGAAGAAATCATTACAAAAGACATTAAAAGCAGCGGCACAGAAGAATCAAAGAGTGATGAGGGAACAACTCTAAATGAAAACCAAACCTTGGACGAAAATCAGGATATAGCAGAAACCTCAACGGCAANGATGAGGGAACAACTCTAAATGAAAACCAAACCTTGGACGAAAATCAGGATATAGCAGAAACCTCAACGGCAAATTTAAAACAGATTACAAAAGAAGATATAAAAAGTACTGAACTAAACGACCAGGCAACACAGTGGGAAGAGGTAGCAACAGGAGAAGATAGAAAACAAAAGAAAAAACCATCGAAGGAGAAAAGGCAGAAGATCAGACAAATGGCCAGTTCCAGCACTCTCCGACCCGAGGCGGAGGCATATATCCCAGAGGAAGAAGGATATGATGTGAACAAAATTTACAGTGAGTTCGAGAGAAGATTAATTTATTCCAAATTAGAAAATACTGAACTTTTAGTGACAGCCATACAATTAGTAGTCAAAAAGACAGTTCCTGGGGGAGAACATATTTGTTTCCCCCATGGAGAATATNAGTGACAGCCATACAATTAGTAGTCAAAAAGACAGTTCCTGGGGGAGAACATATTTGTTTCCCCCATGGAGAATACATCATGCAACGCATATTAGCAAGGGAAAACCTGCCGATTGACCCAGACATTTTAAAGGACTATATTAACGACTCCGGTATAGAGAGAGGTGTAGGATCNACGACTCCGGTATAGAGAGAGGTGTAGGACCGGTAGATTGGTTCCAAATGTATAAACAATTTATTAGGTCACATGGGAGAATGGAATTTGAATTTGATAATCAGAGGAAAACATGGAACAAAAAAGTGGCTAGGTACTAGATCTGTCTTGTCATATTACACTAAAATTTTTCATTTTTATTTCATTTCTTTTCTTTTTCTGTTGTTGTTATTAGTTATATGTTTGGTTGAATTGTTATATAGGCATAAATAGGTGATGGGTATTGTGTATTATGTCATAGGATATTATTTTAAGTTATATAATCAAAAGNGTTATATAGGCATAAATAGGTGATGGGTATTGTGTATTATGTCATAGGATATTATTTTAAGTTATATAATCAAAAGTAGCCAAATTCTACGTGTTTTCATTTGTCATTTGGTGTTGTTTAAATTATAAGACTTAATCATGTCTTTGTTATATCTGAGCTGTTTTGGTTGTGTTTCTTTGATTTATGATTTGTCATCTGGCATTGTTCTAAATTGTATGAGTTAAATATGTTTTTGTTAATATTGATTTATTTTTGGTTATGTATTTATATTTTTGGTTGTATTGTAGTNATATGTTTTTGTTAATATTGATTTATTTTTGGTTATGTATTTATATTTTTGGTTGTATTGTAGTGTTTTGTTTTTTGTGTGAAAAGAAAAAATAAAAAAAAAGAGAAAAAAGAAAAAGATAAAAATGAGGGGCTGGGGAGCCGGGCGNCACTCTAGAGCTGAAAACACATAACATCTACACTAACGATATAAACAACACCTTACACTATACAAACAAAAAACAAAAACAACACGGTTGTGTCGGCGAGACTTTACATGGTAGAATTTCCAATATAGGATAATTTGGCTTTAACGTTTTTTCAGAATTTCACTCCCGGATGGCCTATGGCTAAGTGGGTTCGCGGTTTCTTAAATTTTCTTCTTCTTCTTGTCCCTATAACAGGAAAAAAGAAAAATTAGACGATCCAAATGAGACAATCAGGACAACATTCGAAATCATTAAAGAAGTGGAGGAATTTATTAAAGACAGAAAAGTAACGCAAACAGAAGCACTGGAAAAATTATCGGAACTACAAAATATAATACTGACACAAAGTAACACCATAATTAAACTAAAAGCCAACATGGAGGGGATTCTGATGGAACGTGAAAATACCAGGAAACAGCAACCAAAAGCAATAGAAGATACAGTACCAGTCTGGGTAACCAAAAAGAAAATTGAACCAGTCAGAATTATCATCAGGCCAGAACAAATCAGAAAGGATGGCAGCAGCGAAAACACCAGGAAAGAACTAACAGACTTCATTAGGCCCAACGAGAAAAACATTCAAATAAATAGAATCATCAAAACGACATCCCAGGCAATAATTCTGGAAATGCCTGACGAGCAACAAGCCAAGAAAATAGAAGAAGAAATCATCAGAACAAAAATCAAATTTACAAAAGACCGGATACACAAGAGGAACCCCAAACTAATTATATACGAAGTCAACGCGGAAATACCAAAAGAAGAATTCATCGAAAAAATTTTTGACCAAAATTTAAGGGATATGGTGAGTGACGAGGAACACAGAAATAACACAAAAATCTGTTTTGAAACAAAAACAATTAACCATAGGAAAAATATCGTAATAGAAGTCAACTCAAAAATATACAGAATTTTAAAAAACAAAAACAGAATCTACTGCAATTGGGAGGCCTACAAGGTTAAAGACTTCATATCACCCATGCGCTGTAAGAAATGCTGGCGTTATGGACACACCGATAAAAGATGTAGACAAACAGAAATAACATGCGGAAGATGTGGAGGATCCGGACACGACATGAGGGGATGCGAGGTAGTAGAAAATGTTAAATGTGTGAACTGTATTAGGAATAACAAACAGGGTATTGATATTAAACATGTAGCGACCGATAGCAACTGCCCATGCTTCCTGATGGCTAAGGATAAATTAAAGAAAGAAACGGATTATGGCGATTAACTCTTTTTATTATAAAACAAGGTCTGCAATTTCTTCAAAATTCTTTTTTTTTTTCAAATAAAATAAAGTCATTTTTTCATGAGCCAGCAAGGTAAAAATAACATTAAAATAGTTCAACAAAATTTGCAGAGGTCGAAAACAGTAACGACAGATTTCACAAATCAATTAAACGAGGAACAATTTGATATAGCCATTTTACAAGAACCATATCTTTTTTGCAATAAATATATTAACCTAAATAAAGACTGGCAAATAGTAAGTAACGATAAAATAGACACATGGGCAGTTGTTATAGTTAACTCTAGATATAAGATTTTAAATTTGCAACATTTATCAACAAGTGAACTCATGGTGGCAAAGGTTTTAATTAATGAAGTAGAATTTACAGTAATTTCAGTTTATATGCCCCCAAACCAGGAAGTAGATTACATAATAAACCAGATGGACAAAATTATAAAAACAGTTGACAACAAAAATTTAATAATAGGGGGGGACTTTAATGCTAAATCAAATATGTGGTATTCCAAAAATATAGATGATAGAGGGGAATTAATAGTTAATTTAATAGAAAAATATAATTGGATCATTTGTAATAAAGAAGGCAACCTTTTTACGTTCGACTCCATCCATGGGCAAGAAAATATAGATTTAACATTAGTATCAAGAGATCTAGAAGACAGAATCATCAATTGGAACGTAGAGACTAGTATCAGCGATCATAATAAAATAACATTCAATATGACAACAAGCGAAATAAATATAACTGAAATACCTAAACGACTCCACCAGTATGTTACAGATTGGGATAAAACTAAGGCAGATATTAAAAAAGGAATTACCCAAATAAATAAAAGATGACCAACTAAATAATGTTATAGATAATTTACAAAAACTAATAATCAATTCATGTAAACTGCAAACTAAAAACACTAAAAATAATAAACATAAGAGCAACTGGTGGTGGAATCACGAATTAACCTTAATGAGGAAAAAAGTAAATAAAATACACAGGAATTTTAGAGGATGTTGCGAATGCAATGTTAAAACAATATATAAGGAAGAATACAAAACTATTCGAAGACAATATAAAAATCAGATTAAATTAAACATATACAATAAATGGACACAATTTATTCGAGAAGAAGCTTCAAAATCCCCATGGAGTGTAGTTGATAAATTAGCCAGGAAAAAACTAAAGAAAAAGGAACCCATTAGCAGTCTAATAATAAATGAACAATATACCAAAACAATTAAAGACACCTACACTCAACTAATGAATAACCTTTTACCAAATCTTGAACCATGTAAAGAAGAAAATATAAATATAATAAATAATAATGAAGATGAATACATAGCAACAGAACATAACACAACAGAACTAATAGATGAGGATGACATTGAAATAGCCATAAAAAGATGTAGTACTAAAAAAGCACCCGGAATTGACACCATAACAATAGAGGTAGTAATAAAAATATGGGATGAGATTAAAGAAATTTTCACTAAAATAATAAACAGATGTTTTAACGAAGGCAAGTTCCCAGAGTGTTGGAAGATAGGCAAAGTCATTTTTTTATATAAAGGAAACAATAAATCTAAAACAAATATCAGCTCTTACAGACCAATCTGCCTGCTCCCGATTTTTGGAAAAATTTTAGAAAGAATAATATTTTACAAAATCCAAGAAATAATAGAAGATAACTTACATAGACATCAATTCGGTTTTAGAAGAGGAAAATCAACAGAAATAGCCATAAATACTCTTTTGCAAATAATTAAAAATAATAACACTAAATACATATTAGGAATATCCATGGATATTAGCAATGCTTTTTCGACAGTGACTTGGCACGACATAAAGAAACAAATTAACAAATTAAACTTAGATATAAAACTAAAGGAAATCCTGTGGGACTACTTAAACAACAGAGAAATTATAATTTCAGAAGAAGAACTAATCATTAAAAGAAACATTAATAGAGGGTGCCCACAAGGATCTGTTCTAGGCCCGACACTCTGGAACTTAGTAATAAATGACTTAATAAAATTAACCATAGAAAACAACACACAAACCATTGCATTCGCAGACGACTGTTTACTAATAATTGAAGGCAACAATAGAATAGAATTAGAAAGGAAATCAAAGGAAATTATGGAAATAGTACACCTGTGGATGGAGGAGAAAAATCTTAAATTATCAGTAGAAAAAACCTTTGCCATTATGCTTAAAGGANCAATAGAATAGAATTAGAAAGGAAATCAAAGGAAATTATGGCAATAGTACACCTGTGGATGGAGGAGAAAAATCTAAAATTATCAGTAGAAAAAACCTTTGCCATTATGCTTAAAGGAAACTTAGACCGCAGAACTCCGACAGTCAAATATANTATCAGTAGAAAAAACCTTTGCCATTATGCTTAAAGGAAACTTAGACCGCAGAACTCCGACAGTCAAATATAATTCTAAACCTATCAAATTTAAAAAGGAAATTGTATATTTAGGTGTAATTCTAGACAATAAGTTAAGTTTCTTCCCTCATATTAAGTACATTACAAATAAAGTAAAATTAATTTTTCTAAGACTTAAACAGATTATTTGGAACGTTCAAAAGTACAATTATAAGAATAAGTTAATAATTTACAAATCTCTCTTCTTAAATTTAATTCAGTATGCTTCCTCATGCTACCGTGACCGGATCAACCACACCCATATTAAAAGAACACTCAGGGCCTCTCAAAGATACATTTTAATTAAACTCATGAATNTGACCGGATCAACCACACCCATATTAAAAGAACACTCAGGGCCTCTCAAAGATACATTTTAATTAAACTCATGAACCTTACACCAACTACCTCTTACCTGGCAACTATATCATCAAGCAAAATTATCCCCATAGATTATAGCATACAAGATAGGAACCTAATTCACAACATTAAAAACGAGTGCGACGAAATTAATTATAGGGGAAATGTATACAATAAAGTGACTTTAGACAGCATAATTTGGATTAATATAAATAACAGTGAAACTCCGATTAGCATTAAAGAACTCAAGAAAGACTTATATAAAGACAGTGTAAATCAATGGCATCAGGAATTTGAAAGTGATAATAGTGGACTAAATTTAAAAAAATATATAAATAACATTAATGACTGGTATTTCTCTAAAAGTAACTTATCTACAAACACTTTAAAATTTTTAACTGGACACTGCCAGGTAAGAGCGTACCTCAAACAGATTAATAAAATAGAACAGGAAACATGCAATGTGGCCGCGCCCCTCAGGACACTCACCATATTTTATATAACTGTGAAATGTTTGAACAGGAAAGAAGCATATTAGAAATCAAATTATATCAAAAAGAAGAAACCTGGCCTCTACATCATTCAGAAATTTATAATAGTGAAATTGCAGACCTAGTAAATAAATTTATTGAGAAAATATATAAAATTGTCAAGACTTTAAACAAAGATCTATAGTATAGGACTTATTAGTAGTATAATTAGTTATAGTATTGTTATCCTGGGGATTGGTGTGTGAGTGTGTGTGTGTTGTGTGGGTTTTGGGTTATGTTAAGTTGTCATATATAGTTTATTTTATTTTATATTTCATTTCATTTATTCTATTTTATAGAGATAGAGTTATATTTAACTATTTATGTATGTGTTTGTTTATGTTATTTATGTATTTTACGTCTTTTTTTTTTTTTTTAAAGCGTACTTTATTTCATTTCTTTTCTTTTTCTGTTGTTTTTATTAGTTATATGTTGGTTGAATAGTTATAGGCATAAATAGGTGATGGGTATTGTGTATTATGTCATAGTATATTATTTTAAGTTGTATAATCAAATGTAGCCAAATTATACGTGTTTTTATTTGTCATTTGGTATTGTTTAAATTATAATTATGTCTTTGTTATATCTGAGCTGTTTTGGTTGTGTTTCTTTGATTTATGATATGTCATCTGGCATTGTTTTAAACTGTATGAGTTAAATATGTTTTTGTTAATATTGATTTATTTTTGGTTATGTATTTATATTTTTGGTTGTATTGTAGTGTTTTGTTTTTGTGTGAAAAGAAAAAATAAAAAAAAGAGAAAATAGAAAAAGATAAAAATGAGGGGCTGGGGAGCCGGGCGGCGAACTCCATGTGGTTCCTCGCGGACTGGGTGCCGGTTTGGAGAAATACTCCATTCCCTGGGTCTGCCGGAAGGGAAGGAGCGGCAGCTCTGAAGGGAGAATTGTCCTGGATGGCTGTCGTTCTGGAACGGAAAGCAGACTCAGGGAAGAACTCGGTTTAGCGCACTGGGTCGCATCTGGTGTCGCTGGCCCGCCCGGTGATGGTTCTTCCTTGCTGACTGGCTGAAAGGCCGGCCTGCTGGTTGGCTGTCCTGGGCGGGTCGGTGGCGGTAGGTGAGTCTCGCTGGTGTCCCGTCGGCTGGTGGGCTCCTTAGGGTTGGCTGAAAGGTTGATCCACAGAGCTGGTTGAAAAGCTGGTCTCTGGCGAGCTTGCTGGTCGTGGGGGCACCTGCGAGCGTGGCTCTGTGTAGGTAGTAGCATAGAACATCTCGATTTTGCTCACCTCTTTCTGTTTCTAGANCACCAGTAGTTTAGTTTAGTAGTAGTAGTAGGATGGCAGATAGTGAGAGAGTTAGTAGGACTAGAGGTACACCAAATTCTCAGAGTAAAACGCCAGTGGCATCAACTCCGAAACCAACATCAGACCCATTCGCAAAATCAAATAAATTGAGGAAATCAACAGAGGACATCAGGAATTACTCAAAATCGAGAGAAACATCAACAGCTAGGAAGAGTCATAGAAATTTACAGGAGCAACCAGATTTTAGTGAGGACGTCTCAAATGTGGAAATTGATTTGGCAATGGAAACAACAAGTATGTTACATGTAGAATTGGAGAAGAGAAAACGTGAAGATGACTCGCTCACAGAAGAAGAAACAAGGAAAAAAGGAAAAATCGAGGACCCCAATCAGACAATTAGGAAAACTTTCGATACAATAAAGGAATTGGAGGAATTGGTTAAAAACAAAAACGGATCACAAGCAGAGATTTTGGACAGAATAAATCAACTACAGGAAACTATAATTCGGCAAAGCAACGAAATTATCCGGCTAAAAGCAAATATGGAAGGGATTTTAATGGAGAGAGAACAAACAGGAAGACAACAACCGAAATCAAAAGAACAAATAGCACCAGTTTGGGTAACGAAAAAGAAAGTTGAACCAATAAGAATCATCATCAGGCCAGAGCAATTCAAAAAGGACGGCAGCAGCGAAAGTACCAAAAAAGAACTCACCGACTTCATCAGGCCTAACGAAAAAAATATTCAAATTAATAGAATTATTAAAACAACATCCCAAGCAATCATTTTGGAAATGCCAGACGAGAAAGCAGCTAAAAAAATTGAAGAAGAAATTATTAGAACCAAAATTAAATTTACAACAGACCGAATAAACAAAAGGAACCCCAAATTAATAATTTACGAAGTAAACGCGGAAATAACAAAGGAAGAATTTATTGGAAAAATTTATGAGCAAAATCTAAGGNAAAAAATTTATGAGCAAAATTTAAGGGATATGGTGAGCGACGAAGAACATAGAAATAATACAAAAATTTGCTTTGAAACAAGAACCATTAACCACAGGAAGAATATAGTGATAGAAGTTAACCCTAAAATATACAGAATCTTAACAAACAAAAACCGAATCTACTGCAACTGGGAGGCATACAAGATCAAGGACTTTATCTCACCCATGCGCTGCAAAAAGTGCTGGCGCTATGGGCACACCGAGAAAAGATGTAGGCAGACGGAAACAACTTGCGGGAGATGTGGTGGATCCGGACACGACATGAGGGGATGTGAGGCGGTAGAAAATGTCAAATGTGTTAACTGTGTTAGAAATAATAGACAAGGGATAGACATTAAACATGTAGTGACTGATAATAGCTGCCCATGTTTCCTGATGGCTAAGGAGAAATTAAAAAAAGAAACAGATTACGGGGACTGACTTTCTTGATATAAAACAAGGCCTGCAATTTTCTTTCAAAATTTTGTTCAAATAAAATAAATTCATTTTTTCATGAGCCAGCAAATTAAAAATAACATTAAAATAGTCCAACAAAATTTGCAGAGGTCAAAGACAGTAACGATAGATTTCACGAACCAACTTAATGAGGAACAATTTGATATAGCCATACTACAGGAACCATATCTCTTTTGTAATAAATATATTAATTTAAATAAAGACTGGCAACTTGTTAATAATGATAAAATAGACACATGGGCAGTTGTTATAGTTAACTCTAGGTATAAGATTCTAAATTTACAGCATATATCAACCGGAGAAATCATGGTGGCAAAGGTTTTAATTAACAATGTAGAATTTACAATAATTTCAGTTTATATGCCCCCAAACCAGGAAGTAGAATACATTATTAATCAGGTAGACAAAATTATAAAAACAGTAGATAACAAAAATTTAATAATAGGGGGGGATTTTAACGCCAAATCAAACTTGTGGTATTCCAAAAATATAGATGAAAGAGGGGAATTAATAGTAAATTTAATAGAAAAATATAACTGGGTCATTTGCAATAGAGAAGGAAACCTGTTTACATTCGACTCCATCCACGGGCAGGAAAATATAGACATAACATTAGTATCAAGAGATTTAGAAGACAGAATTATTAATTGGAACGTAGAGACAAGTATTAGTGACCATAACAGAATAACATTTAATATGACAACAAGTGAAATAAACATAACACAAGCATCTAAACGCCTCCACCAGTATGTCACAGATTGGGACCAAACTAAAGCAGAGATTAAAAAAGGAATTATTCAAATAAATCAAGAAGATCATCTAAATATTGTCATAGATAATTTACAAAAACTAATAATAAACTCATGTAAACTGCAAACTAACAACACTAAAAATAATAAACATAAGAGAAACTGGTGGTGGGATCACAAATTAACTTTAATGAGAAAGAGAGTAAATAGAATACATAGGAAATTTAGAGGATGCTGCGAATGCAATGCTAAAACAATATATAAGGAAGAATATAAAACTATTAGAAGACAGTATAAAAACCAGATCAAACTAAATATATACAATAAATGGACACAATTCATCCGAGAAGAAGCTTTAAAATCCCCATGGAGTGTAGTCGATAAATTAGCCAGAAGAAAACTTAAGAAAAAGGAACCTATTAGTAGCTTAATAATTAATGAACAGTATACTAAAACAATTAAAGACACCTACACTCAATTAATGAATAACCTTTTACCAAATCTTGAACCATCTAAAGAAGAAAACATAAATATAACTAATAACGATATAGCAACAGAACATAATATAATGGAACTAATAGATGAGGATGACATTGACATAGCCATAAAAAGATGTAGCATTAAAAAAGCACCGGGAATAGACAATATAACAATAGAGGTAATAATAAAAATATGGGACGAAATAAAAGAAATTTTTACTAAAATAATAAACAGATGCTTTAATGAAGGTAAGTTTCCAGAGTGTTGGAAGACAGGTAAAGTCATTTTTCTATATAAAGGGAGCAATAAATCTAAAACAAATATCAGTTCTTATAGACCTATCTGCTTACTCCCGATTTTCGGTAAAATCCTAGAAAGAATAATATTTAATAAAATCCAAGAAATAATAGAAGATAACCTACACAAACATCAATTCGGATTTAGAAGAGGTAAATCAACTGAAATAGCCATAAACACTCTTTTGCAATTCATTAAAAATAATAACACTAAATACATATTAGGAATATAAATGGACATTAGCAATGCTTTTTCAACAGTGACTTGGCACGACATTAAAAAACAAATTAATAAATTAAATTTAGATATAAAATTAAAAGAAATCTTGTGGGACTACCTAAATAATAGAGAAATTATAATATCAGAAGACGAACTAATTATTAAAAGAAACATTAATAGAGGGTGCCCACAAGGATCTGTTTTAGGCCCGACACTCTGGAACTTAGTAATAAATGATTTAATTAAATTAACCATAGACAACAACACGCAAACTATTGCATTCGCAGACGACTGTTTATTAATAATTGAAGGAAATAACAGATTAGAACTGGAAAGTAAATCTAAGGAAATCATGGAAATTGTACACCTGTGGATGGAGGAGAAGAACCTAAAATTATCAGTGGAAAAAACCTTTGCCATTATGCTCAAAGGAAATTTAGACCGTAGGACACCAACAGTAAAATATAACTCTAAATCTATTAAGTTTAAAAAGGAAATAGTGTATTTAGGTGTAATTTTAGACAATAAGTTAAGTTTTTTTCCCCACGTCAAATATATCACAAATAAAGTAAAATTAATATTTTTAAGACTCAANCAACTATAAAAACAAGCTTATAATTTACAAATCACTTTTTCTAAATTTAATTCAATACGCCTCCTCATGTTACCGTGACCGGATCAGCCATACTCATGTTAAGCGATTACTTAGGGCCTCCCAGAGATATATTTTAATAAAANCTCCCAAAGATATATTTTAATAAAACTAATGAACCTTACACCGACTACCTCTTACCTGGCAGCTATCACATCAAGTAAAATCATCCCCATAGACTATAGCATAAATGATAGAAACTTAATTTACAATATTAAAAATGAGTGCAACACAATAAATTACAGGGGAAATAGATATAACAGAGAGACTTTGGACAATATAATATGGATAAATATAAACGATAGTGAAACTCCGATCAGTATTAAAGAACTTAAATTAGAACTATATAAAGACAGTGTGAACCAGTGGAATCAAGAGTTTATAAGTGATAGTAGTGGACTTAACTTTAAAAAATACATAAATAACATTAAAGACTGGTACTTTTCTAAAAATAACTTAACTTCAAATACTTTAAAATTTTTAACTGGACACTGCCAGGTAAGAGCGTACCTTAAACATATTAATAAAATAGATAACGAAATTTGCCAATGTGGAAGCGCCCCTCAGGACACTCACCATATCCTTTTTAACTGTGAAATGTTCGAACAAGAGAGAAGAATACTTGAAATTAAATTACATCAAAAAGAAGAAACCTGGCCTCTGCATCACCTAGAAATATACAACAGCGAAATTGTGGACCTTGTAACTAAATTTATCGAGAAAATTTATAAAATTGTAAAAACATTAAATGAAGACTTATAGTTTAGGATTGTATTTGTAGTAGTATAATTAGATATAGTTTGATATCCTGGGAACAGTGGTGTGAGTGTTTGTGTGTTTGTGTGTTGTGTGCTGGGTTTTGGGTTAATTTACGTTATATTTTATATATTTTATTATAGAGGTATATTTATCTTTGTGTGTTTTGATTTGTGCTATTAATTTCATGTTACGTTATGTTATGTTTATATGTATGTTCAAATTTTTTTTTTTTTTTTTTTTTTTTTTTTTTAACCATCTACTTATTCATTGCAGATAAAACAGCAGCAATGGACGTGATATACTCAGTATTCATGGCGTGTAATAAGGACAATAGGGAGTGGAACAATGAATGGGGAAACCCAAACGCAAATTCAGAAATTATTATAAAGGAGGATGTTAAGAAAGTTTCGGACATTGGCGCCTCCGGTGGGGACGGGGGAGAGGGTGGCCAGAGGTTTAGGGAGACGTCAGTTCAAACAGAAAATCAGACTTACAAACAAATTACTAAGGATCAGGAAATCCAAACGACACAAAGTGAAGAGAATTTCGTGTATAAAATTAAAACAGATCAGCAAAGACAATCACAAATTTTAACTAAGGAAAAGGAAACTCAAACTCAAGTTGAGAGACTGTATGAGAAGGCTACTCAATACGAGGAAATGGATGAGGTAAAGGAAGAGAAAAAGAAGAAGCGACCATCGAAAGAAAAAAGAGAAAAGAAAATAAGACAGGCCGGTCTCTCCCTTCGTCCGGAGGCGGAGGTGTATNTAAGAGAAAACAAAATAAGACAGGCCGGTCTCGCCCTTCGTCCGGAGGCGGGGGTGTATATTCCGGAACTCAGTGAAGAAAATATCGAACTCTAGCATTTAAACCTTTCGGAAAATGGTGGGCAAAATCCGGAATTTATACATAAGGATTTCGAAAAAATGTTAGTGTTCAGCAGACTTGAGAATACAGAGACCCTGAGTACTGCTACCCAGCTCGTTATCAAGAAGACCATTCCTGGGGGGGAGAGGATCTGTTTCCCCCACAGTGAGTTCATGATGAACCGTATTCTAGCTAGGGATAATATTCCTCTGGATCCTCTGGTGTTGAAGGTACACATAGAGGAATCCAGTGTTCAGAGAGGAGTGGGGACAGTGGACTGGGATCAGCTGTATAGACATTATTTACGCATCCACGGACGTATGGAGTTTAATTATGATAAGGATAATAACATTTGGAATAACAAAATAACAAGATATTAGGACTTTGGGGCTATGATGGGTAAATGGTTATGTTTTGTGTTTATTTTGTCTTGATTATTAGTTTATATATATCTTTTTTTGTTTATATTCTACTTTTTACTTTATATATCATTGTTGGTTGAATGTTATAGGTATAAGCAGGTGATGGATAGTGTGTAGTATAGCATAGTATAGTATAGTCAAATATAGTCAAATTATATGTGTTTTATTTGTCATTTGGTAGTGTGTAAAATTATAAAATTAATTATGGCTTTGTTATATTTGAGTTGTTTTGCGTGTGTTTTGTTGATTTATAATGCGGTATCTGTCATTGTTCCAAATTGCATAAGGTAAACATGTCTTTGTTAATATTGATTTATTTTTGGTTATGTATTTATTTATTTATAATTTTGGCTGCACCGTAGTGCTCTGTTTTGTTTGTTATCAGGTATGTTTTAATTATAAGATTATTTATGTTTGTGTTATATTTGAGATGTTATCTGTCAATTTTCTAAATTGTAATCGAAAATGTTTTGTTAATATTGATTTTTTTTCTTTGTTTATCATTTATTGTAGTGTTTTATTTTTGTGTTGTTTGTAATTGGTTTTGTTGTGATGTTGTGTGAAAAGAAAAAAGAAAAAAAAGAGAAAAAGAGAAAAAAGTAAAATGGGGGGCTGAGGAGCCGGGCGGCGACCTCCCAGTGGTTCCCCG
>NQII01011831.1:5597-21779 GCA_002778355.1 Clitarchus hookeri
TTTCTTTCTGGTTTATGCAGGCAGAATAATCAGAGGTCAGCCTTACACACTAAACTGAATTTGAACAAACACCAAAACAACAGGCCATATATGAAAACACCGCACTCTTTGGTTCAGAATTCAGAACATTTACCACCCTAATTTGCAGTCCTAAACTTCTGCGCCACAGAGGAGGGTTTGTACTAGACCTAGATTCAGTGAGAACGAGCGGAAGATATCATGGTGGTTTGTATATATATATATTTTAAAAAACACAAGTTACAGGTAGGGGAGGGGGCATCAAGGGGGCGGTTATACCTTCAATTTTAGCCAGCATGGGCGTTGCCCCCCCCCCCCCNTTAAGTTGTCGGCAAGTAATTCAGTTTGTAATAAGTATAATTTATAAAAACTTCTTGCCTCATTACTTTCCAAATATAGTGGCATTTTAATGTGCTAATTTATTTGGTTTTCTAAAAATATTAATACTTATTTGATTCAGAATGTTCAGTTTTTTAAGGTGCTTTCATAACTCGCATGAACTTTTTAAGTGGAAATTAAGTACTGTATTCTCTTAAATATTTGTAAGTCGTTTTGTTTAAAATCTTGCCATCTAAACGAAAAACAGTTTTATATTCATGCATAACTTCTCGCACAGACATTCAAAACACAATGGTACAGATAAGACTAATATATTTAAATGAACGTGTGCGTGGTTACAGAAAATTTTAGCCTCCCTCCCCCTTGCCTTCTCCCACTCACGGGGCAATAAAATTCGGTGTCTATGATGTATGGCGAAAGATAATGTTTGGCTTAGTTTTATTTAGCAAACGGGTATATTTATTACAATTAAGAAATACATATATTGAATTTTGTCTTAGTACATTCAAATGTCACTGTAGTTATAATTTGATGCGTCCCAAATATTAATCTAAATAAATGTATATATCATATTCTTCTTGTCACCCATGTCGTCTGCGATGGTAACGGTTGTACAACTTACGCATTTCGGACGCCGAATATCGCTCCTGTCACTCATGTACATTATTCGACTTCTAACTGCCGAAGATATTAACTAGCAGATGCTCAAAATTCCTGCGGTGCGGTTATCATTCACTTTTCTGCTTATCGGGAGATGCTTTACGTCTTGGAAACAATAAGCGGGGTGGACGTTACCATGTCACGAAGTGTAGCGGTCAGGTACCTATCAGAATATCGTTAACTCCACATTAATTACTAGCCTTCGCATTCGCGTTGTGTAGTAACCAATTTCTACTCGTAACTTGGTCATCAACAAAATTTGGTTATAGAGGTCCGCAACTCAATAAACTAAACTCGCTGGAAATTTGACATGATGCAGTGGTACAAATTTGCTATTTTAAATATTATTTTGACAGCACAGTGCTGTCAAAATAAAATAAAACAGAGAAAGTCGCATAGCTTATCGCTCGTTTGTTGAACTGTCACAATGATTTACGCTCGGGAATGTATTTGTATTTCCGAATAACCTCCATTATATGAACTATGAGGAACTAGCAAATATTTGTGAAATAATATTCAGACACACGAATGGAAGCAAAACTCTTCGACCGGACTGCTGTCCCACAGAATCCAGTACACAGGCACGACCGTGTTGAGATCCCCAGAAGTGATAAGCTGCTGAGTGACAGGTCATTATCCCCGGGGCACCTGGCTCGCGCGCCTTGCCTCCCTCCTGCAGCCCCTCTCGAGACAGGCACATAACGGTCAGTGAACAGCTGGTTGCCTACCTACAGGCGTTGCACTTTCTGTAGCCGACACGGGCAATGCCATCTCTGGAGACAGAATCACACTAAATGACCCTTCCATTCAACCTTAAGTTAAATCACAGGTTCACAGGTTCAAATGAAATGTACATTGTTGTGCTAAATAAGAGTATAGTGTGTTTTAATTTGGAATTTTAGAGAATCACAAAAAATTTAAGAGAAATTTAATAGTCTTTATTCGCCAATGTATATATAAAATAATAAGGATAAAATCGCTCTCCTCGATAATAAAGTTTCTAGTTATGTGTCGTAAAAATTGTGTCACACGATGTGTTTAAATTATGTCTACTTTTAATTAAACCAGTTAGCCTTATTGATTGTACCCGTACACATAAAAAAAAAATTGTACGCTGTATATACAATTCCTAGGAAATTAAAAACAAAAAATGTTTTATAACAATTAAAATTAAATGTATGTGAATTTACAATAGTCATAGATGAAAAATTAAGTCTTATTTACTAACTTGTTAAAATGCACAATAACTTTAAACATTCACTTCACAAAGTGTAGTAGAATTTGATGTAGTACATTACATTTTGTAGTATTACAAAATTAATCTTAATAATTAGTTTTAAAAAAACAGTTCCAGAAATAGATTTCTTGCTGAGTACATACGTTTCGTGAGTGGTCAATTGTTAAGTGACAACAATTTTTACACAAATTTAATTTATTGTTGTATTTGATACATTCAAATTACACGTTAGTTATTGTTGGCTGTGAAATGTATGGTAGTATATATACCTAAAGAGCTTTAAAGCATTTTTCAAATATTTTCCTAACAAATACTTTTAATACGTACAAAAACCAAATTCCTCATTTCCAAGCTAACATCTTATTAATACACGGTTCTACTATACCAGTCGTTGGAAAACATTCCATCACCCGAGTTGTGCTAACATATCCTAGGAGCAGATTAGCTCGACAGCCTACAAAATTTGCAAAGTAAAACGTTACTAATAACGTAATAACTAACAGTAACTGGTCATTCTATAATTCTGCATTATTGCCTGTTATTAATGCCATTACAGTTTTATTTATACTTTTTCTAACATAAACGTGATTCGGGAATTCTTATAGGCGGTGTTCGGTAGTAACTTGAAAGTAACTAGTAACTCAGTAACGAGTTACTTTAAAGTAATTTTTCTTGGTAACAAGTTACATTTTTTTTTCAAGGTAACTTATAACTTAATTAAGCTACTCATTAATTGTAACGGACAGGAAAAATAAAAGTTACTTTTACGTTACTTATCGCCTCACAATACCGTAGTATCATCTCACGTGCAGCGAGATTAGCTGGAGTAGGAAGAACTTCATAAGTCACGAGTTAGAGCAGCAGGGAGTGATCATTCGACGTCGGGTCACATTCCTAGAGTTAGTACCGCTACCTACGTTGCCATCTGCCCTGTCCGCTTCATGTTACTTTTTGCCTATGAACTATGCCTACAACTTACAAGTGATAACTAGTGCTTTCTAAACGCTAAAATGGACACGGACAATAAAGAAAATTGTTTGTCGTTGCCTAAACGTAAGCATTATTTCTTTCTTAGTATTTAACATGTCAATGACGCAAATGTTAAAAGTTAAATGTTTATTATGCTTTATAAAATATTTATCCTCATAAAGAACGTATTCAAACCTATTATTCGGCATGGTAGACTTTTCGCAGTTGTATATGTAATCGAGATGGTATAGTTTCTCTATTGGCTGCCGCCACATTGCAAACATTTGTGCGGGGTTGTTCATGACTAGGTCATACTGTTGCTTCTGGTGTAACTGTAACTCAGGGTGTGTAAAGAACTTCGGTGCTGTCACGATAATTAATTCACGAAATACTCGCGGATCGAGGAAGGATAAATGAACCAAAAAAAAAAACTTGTGTTAAGATTTCCAAGCGGGTTGTACGGTTGACAATTTACCAATGTTAATTTTAAACACTCATATAAGCATGTGCTTTTAAATTAGATGCAAACGTTCCAAAAATAAAGTTATCCAGTGACATCATTGTATACCTTAATGCAAATCAGTGACTTGCCCGTCGCCTTTTAGTTCTATTATATAGAGCGTTCATGGTTAATTGAGCCATTTTGAAAGCCTTGTTTAGTACCTACTTTTCTTTTTCACTTTTTATCCTGTCATTATATGTAATATCGACAACGTCATGGGTTTGATCACTTTGTTCATGCGTATTCCAAGTAAAACTGCGGAATTGTTAATAACGTAAATTTTTTAATATTGGGGAAATTTATACTCTAATGAATTAACATCAGTATCCATAAATTTAAGCATGACATTTGCAATAAGTCAAGTTTTAATAACTATTTTAAATAATTCGCTGCCAACTTAACTAGAAGCGTGCTTAATAAGGTTTCAGAGATTTTGTTTTTTCAAAGTGTTCGCTATACCGTGAACATCTTACACCGAAGAATAGGCGTACTATAGAATAAAGAAGTGAAGCAGTCGGTTACCCCGCGAGCGCTAACCACACACACCAGTGTAATGGTGCCACTGGCCAGCAAAATGTCGCTCCTGGTACTTTGCCGTATACTGAAGATGAGGTGGGCCGATTATTCGTCTTCTGCGCATGTACCCAACATTGCCCAACCCCATAGCAACACAACTGTCGAAGTCACATTGTCAACATTGACGAACGCGTTTGTTTATGTTTCAATTTTCAGAAGACAAGCACTTTTATATGAATAGAATACCTTTATAAAAATTTTAATTTTATCAAACTGCATTACAAAATCAGTTAGAGGAAGTGTACAAGCATATCAAAGCACTTGTTTATTAATCCGATTGGACGCCCTAATTTCTCGAAAAGACTTCCGCTCATGCTAGATTTCAATACCCTACGGGCACATCATTAGTTTTCTTATGCTTGTTGGCGATGCGTCTTTGTGACAAGACATTGTCTTACGTGACTGGCCAATCATAACTGGGGAACTCATATAGTGTAGATCTGTGATTCGCGAGCTGACACCTAAGACGCGTTATACGAGAACCGCCCAGTCACGAAAGTGGATCTGAGCTAAAGAGTTGTGAAATACAACTGGCCTCGAAATATTTTCTCGAAACTCGAGTGTCCCTACTAATCATTGGGGCCAGTGACTTTTCGCGTAAAAATCTGAGCACACAGTAGACTTCAATACTATATACACACCTCAGCTGTTGTTATACCTACATTGGCTGCTGGTGCCGGGTCCGTCTTTGACCAAGCCACTCAGGACTAAGTTACTCCGACACTGAACCTTCGTGATTCGTGCGCAAACAGTTAACACGGGCCAGAACATATTTTTAAGCCAATCAAAGAAGCTGGACGACCCTACAGTGCTTTGGACTGTGTCTTCTTGTCTCAAAATGTTTTCGCGAAATATCACTGCCCCTACCCATAGGTATACACAGCACGACGAGAACACCTGGTGTCTGTTTATAGCATTGCACTTAGTGGCGGTGTGCCACTTGGCGAGCGTGGCAGTGTAACGGTTATCGCTCTCACACTGTCCAGCCTCAGACACGGAAAACAGCTCCAGCTAGACGAAAAACTTAAGGGGAACTTTCTCCCGACATATTGGGCAATTGCGTTTTCTAGTTTGTTTATATTTATAAAAAAAAAGAAAATTTTCAAAATACCTCTATAGCCGATTAGCTATTGACATTACACAGCAGTACATTGATTTAAGAGTGAAGAGAGCCGGGATGAAATAGGTGGGGGAAACGGGAGATACCCGAGAAAACCCGCCAACCAGCGGCATTGTCCGGCATGATTCCCACGTGCGAAAATTCGGGAGTGACCCCTCCGGGAATCGAGCCCGGTTCGCCTACGTGTGATGCGAATAGCATTACCACTACATCATCGTGGCTCCTTACAGCAGTACAGTTGTAGAGAGAACACAAGGAGAATACGAACTTTTAATAATCACGTCAGAACATTAATTCTGCCAAAATTTGCCAAAATCAATACTGTAGTTCAATCGTTGTGTCTGTACTGCCGTGTAAAGGTTATTCACAGTATGTTGAGCAATTTTGAAAGCCCTGCTTAAGATCTACTTGTATACACATTGTGTAATCTTCCACCATATGTAAAATTAGCATTGCGATGGGCCTGATAAGTGATAACATATTCATGCGTCGGACAATTAAATTCTTGAATTATTGGAAAAGTAAATGTTGTACAAATTTGAAAATTCTTTAACTTATATGAGTTAAAAAAAAACAGAAAGCCAAAGAAACCATTTCAGTGTTAGCAAATGTTTGCTTAACACTATTAATTAAACGTTAAAATATGGAACTACTTTATTCCCGTCGATACCAACTTTACTGGACGTATTCCAATCATTGTGCTCGTCTAAATCTATGCAGTTAGGAGCAGTGACATTTTTTAAGTGTTGATTCTATAAGTGCTCAAATAGCCGTATAGGGAAACTTTCGGAATTTATTTGAAAGACATAAACANTTTTAAGTGTTGATTCTATAAGTGCTCAAATAGCCGTATAGGGAAACTTTCGGAATTTATTTGAAAGACATAAACAAGCTATAAAAGCAACGAATGAAACATTTCAGGTCGAGGTTTCCCTTAAGAAACCCGCGGCAGATGTTTTCCGCAGTGGACTGCTCTCGCCGTTGCCTCGGGTGTCGGTGGCCACTTGCCGTTCCTTTCTGGCGGGAGTCGTGGCGTCACTGCCCGCCAGCCGGGCTCGCTCCGCCTGCGGTCGACGGCACGCCTCCGGCCAGGGTTGCCGGGTGGAAACAATCAGGGAAGTCGTGTCAATTACTTCATACACAGTTAAGTCCATTCACGAGTACTTCAAACTTTTCTGAAGCTCTGCTAAAGTTCTACTTTCATGATATTCCTCCGCCTCATGCAAACAAGGCTTTAACCAAGTCTAATAAGTAGGGGGCAGTGATATTTCGTGAAAAGATTTCGAGATAAGATACAGTCCAAAGCACTATAGGGTCGTCCAGCTTCTTTGATTGGCTAAAAAATGTTCTGGCCCGTGTTAACCGTTTGCGCACGAATCACGGAGATTCATTGTCGGAGTTACTTAGTCCCGAGTGGCTTGGTCGAATACGGACACGGCACCAGCAGCTAATAGAGGTATAACAACGGCTGATGTTTGTATATAGTATTGAAGTCTACTGTGTGCTCCGATTTTTACGCGAAAAGTCACTGGCCCTATTTATATATTTCCATAAAAAAAAACTAACTCAGATGTAGTAAAATTGTTTTACTGTGTTTATAATAATTTTCGTTAGAAACAGCACAGCATAGACACAATTTTCGCGAATATAAAAATAAATTTTTGTTTACCTATTACATTATTAAGCACAATGTACTCTGCAACGTGTTATATTCGAAATAACGTTTAATTGTAAGACGGTCAAACCGGTTTTGCATTTGCTGTTAGCCGGTCAATAATGGAAGCGTGATCAGTTATTCACAAATATGACGGAGGTAAGTGAGATAAGTCAGACATGGTTTTCCTGCAATTGTGGACACAGTACACCCATTCTAGCTTGTCTTCAACGCTAGTAAAATTGCGGCGACCTCAGAATTTTAACTTGCACCACTTCCGAACTTTACTTACTTAATGGAACGCATAAGTCTTACAAATAAATTAAAAATTACGTTCTGCAGAACATTCCCATCTGTTTACATCGAAATTGAAGATTTCTAACTATTGATGTTCACTCTATTGTCTCGTCGCGATTTATTTGTAGGCCTTAATCGCAGAAAACCATTTCGTTATGATATTAATTTTTAGTGTTATTATTTAGTTTTGAGTTTTCTTAATATTGCAAAAATTAAGTAAGTTCCAATCTCAAAATTAAAAATGTGTATAATTTTTTTATTACTTAAGAAATTATAAAATAGTCGTACAACAATGTGTGCGGTGCAACTATTAAAAATAGTTCTATGTGCACGACTAAAACCGTACGTATGGCAACACTATCCATGTGTCTGACTAAAATAAATTCATTAATTTATTAAAACTTCTCCCCTCTTTGCTATTATCCTCTCAGGGATTCCTTTTTTAAAGTTCTTAATCTCTTATCCTGTGTTTTCTACAAAGTAGCATAACATGAGTGACCCGGGAATTTCACTTATACTTTCGGCATCAAGCTAGACTCCACAATCCTTTGCGTACTCGGGACTCGGTTTATTCACACTTTTTGAATCAAACCTTTGAAGAAGGAAAAAAAAACCACGTATGACGTGTTTGGTTATTTCCTAAATATTTCATGTGTCACAAGCGTTTTATACTTGCGTCGACGTAAAAGTCCCTTATTTTATGTTAAAATTAACCTTTATTAGATTTTATTTTTAAATTACAATATTTCGTCTATAACTAATATGAATAGCCAGAGAGAAAATTCGTGTGTTGGTGATACCCAGTAAGGAAATGTTCTTATGTATAATACTATTGCACTGAGTGAGCACGAATGTGGTGCGTTGCCCCTCTAAAGTAATTTTCTAAGCTTTGTTTGCACGAGGTGGAGGAATATCCAGGAAGTAGAACTTCAGCAGGACTTCAGAAGAGTTGGAAGTAACCGAGAATGGAGTATAGTTGTTTTTTGGCCGATGCTCCAGTTCAACCCTGGATCACGTAGCACAGTTTAAATTGGCACAGGGCGTGTGTAATTGTTAGCCTACGGATATTTTATTATTCGTAAATTAACTTTAATCCCACAGCAAAGCTGGCGTACGGAAATCGTTTATTTTCGTAAGGGGTAAAGAACTAACGATACGCTCATCGTTAGATTTAAATTAGGTTTTTATTCGCTGAGGCATCGCGTTCTGTGACTGGAGTTCAAGACATGCGATGATGCAATAATTAACCTCTTAACGTTTTGTCCAGGATGTAGCCTACTTGACTAGTATGAGATGCCCAAAAATCGTAGGATCAATGTTTCTTCTGTTTAGGGGTTAGGTTCTGTGCACCAGTACAGAGAGCGCATTTCCTTGATAATAGTTACAGACCTGAAAATTTGGCGGATTCATTTTGGGACAAGGTAGAATTCATAACACGTGTATTTATAAAACTTAAACCATTTGTCCACATGGTGTTTGAAACCTCGTGGAGAACGGTGGCCCCATTCCTCGCCTTCCACTGTGACAGCAGACAACCAATGTGCAATGGATATTGGCATATTCGTACGTAAGACTGTAGATTCTAGCCTGCAAGTCATTTAACTCGCGAATTTTTCAGGTCTCTAATAAAAGTATATGTTGCTGCTAGAACTCCAACATATTATGCTAGTTGTTACGGAATTCGTAAGCACTTAGTACTCCAAAAATCTCCTTTTCTGCAACACGAAAAACGAAAAATTCATATTTGGTTTAAACATTTGAAGTGGTTAAGAGCCAATTATTAGCAGTATATAATAATGTTTTCAACACTTTCAAGACAATACCTGAGTCTAGCTTGAACAAGGGGGCCAAGGTGGTGTAGTTGTTAGACAACTCGCCTCCTACCAAAGCGAATCGTGCCGGACGATGCTGCTAGTCGGCGGGTTTTCTCGTTGCTCCATGCTCACCTCGCTTCACACTCATCGGTTATCAATACCTCGATTTTAAGAGCCGCCCAAATCTCTTCACTAGCTCACTCACTCATTCTAGCCTGGGGAATCTAGTAACACAAATTCCGTATATTTGAAGACAAAACACGTACAGTTATACTTCCATTGCTTCACTAGTGTTTATGATGATCATGTATGAACACTATGAACCGTCAGTTGGAATTTTCGCGAACAAAAACTTCAATTTTCTTTTATTCATCAAAATGGACACATCGTTTTACACATTGTTAGTCACAGTCAGCTCACCTACTCATTGTCTAACGACTAACCAGTAACGGGACTTGTAAGTATAATAGGCATGTTCGGTGTAATTTGGACCAACAGGACTCTGATAAGTGGTAATGCACAAACCAGTATAACTAGGGCCAGTGACTTTTCACGTAGAAATCGGAGCACACAGCAGACTTCAATACTATATACACACCTCAGCTGTTGTTATACATCCATTGGCTGCTGGTTCCTTGTCCGTCTTTGACCGAGCCATTCAGGACTAAGTAACTCCGACACTGAACCTTCGTGATTCGTGCGCAAGCGGTTAACAAGGGCCAGAACATTTTTTAGCCAATCAAAGAAGCTAGACGGCCCTACAGCGCTTTGGACTGTGTCTTGTCTCGAAATCTTTTCGCGAAATGTCACTGCCCCTACATATGGGGCACTGCGATAGCATGTCGTTCCTTATTATTCCTGTTTTGACGAACGGCTTCTAAGAACTGAGAAGGAGAATGAATGAAGCATAACATTCATGATTATTAAATGAAGGTAGTGGCTATTTTATGATTTTATTACTATTTCATTTTCCTATCGTTGTCACTTTTGCGGTCATCCTAAGAAAGGAACGAATTATTAAATCTCCAAGTGTGAATGCTAGGCGGGTAATTGAAGAAAACACCCCAAATATGGATATATTTTTTAGTCTCTAGGGTTCTGCAAGAGGCCTTAAAAAATGTTATTACTGTTAAGAATATCTCTGATGAAATTTTGCCATTGGTTTATAATCAAAATTTAAAGAAAGAGATCTCCGTCTGTCCCACTTAATCGTCGACGGGGCTTAAAAGACGCGTATTATTTAAGGTTATTGTGTACCTGAAGCTGTTTTGTGCGTTCAAGACCCTGAAGTGCGGTACAGCGACACGGTCGACAATATCACGCTCGTTCCAGCGCACCATCGCCCTTACGCGCAGAACGCTGAACCGGCGTGCAGTGCTTCCGCGATCACGCTTTTCCCTTCTTGAACAGTGGGACTTTNCCTTACGCGCAGAACGCTGAACCGGCGTGCAGTGCTTCCGCGATCACGCTTTTCCCTTCTTGAACAGTGGGACTTTATTACACGCGATGAAAGCCCCCAGATCAAACTGCATACGTGTAGTTGTACTTTTCTACTCCCTATGAAGGAATTTTTTTTACCTTTTCTGGCAAAAATGCTTATTCCCAGAACATATTTTTTACTGAGGTAGGCATATACGCTCAAACAATGATTTCACAGAAAATATTTGACTACATAGTCCCCTCAACTTTTAAAATAAAGTTTTAAAAAGTGGGCCCTTGGAGACCTTTTCCAGAACTTCTGAGATAGTGCTTCGGGACAGGAGTTCACTGACAAAATGGTTTTGTTAAACCAAACAAAGTTCGGCGTAAACAACTACTGTTCGTTTGGGGGCAATAGAATTTCTTGTTGTTGGAACCGATGTATTTTGTTGTTCGTCTTTGGTTGCCCCAACCAAAAATTTTTGTTGGTGCTACCGAAGATTAGTTTGGCTCTACGTACGTTAAACAGTTCGATTAATATAAAAATATTTAATGCTCGACAGACATTCTAACCTTAGATCGTCTGGGCCCGAACGCCACGCTCCCACAACTTCGGTTAAAAATGATATTGGAATGTTTTTAAATACATACTGGCCAACGTGACTAAATAAACAGTTCAAGTTTTACAGCTTTACATTTTATTTTCCTCTCGAGCTTGTTTTATTACGATGTTCATTCCGTATTTAAGCATCAGTAAATGCACTAACATGCACTGTTACTTTCTTGATTGTCACAGAAAATACAAACACATTCTCGGGCTGTATTTTAAAAGTGAAGGGAATCAAAAAAATGGCCAAACAATTTTATACAGTTGATTAAACTAAATATTTAGTCGACAGTCTGATTTCTTCCGGCCCAACACAGAGGTTTTCATAATTCCAGCTTGTATTTTCTTGGGTGAACAAAATTGATTTCGTTACTATTCAAGTTTTGTTTGCCCAAGGAAATATTTTTTTAGGGCAACCAAATAAACTTTTGCCCTTACACGAACACGTATTTAGTCAACTGGAACAAACCTCTCACTCGGTGTCGGAAGTTTACTGCAGCCGGCTGGGAAGTTTGCAGTCGAGCTGTCGAAGTGGACGTGTTATTGGCTGCAGTGGCGGCGTGTAATAGTAAGGGGCAGTGATACTTCGCGAAAAGATTTCGAGACAATATACAGTCCANTTGGCTGCAGTGGCGGCGTGTAATAGTAAGGGGCAGTGATACTTCGCGAAAAGATTTCGAGACAATATACAGTCCAAAGCATTCTTAGGGCCATCCAGCTTCTTCGATTGGCTTAAACATTTTCTGGCCCATGTTAACCGTTTGCGCACGAATCACGAAGGTTCAATGTCGGAGTAACTTAGTCCTGAGTGCCTTGGTCGAAGACGGATTCGGCACCAGCAGCCAATGAAGATATAACAACATCTGACGTGCGTATATAGTATTATAGTCTACTGTATACTCTGATTTGTACGCGAAAAGTCAGTGGCCCTAGTAATAGATAGAGACCTGAAAAATTCGCGGGTTCATTTCGGGACAAGTTAGAATTCAAAACACGCGTGTTTAATAAAACTTCAGTTATTGGTCCACACGGTGTTTGACACCTCCTGGAGAACGCTGGCCCAATCGTCGCCTTCCACTGTGACAGCAGACAACCAATGCGCAGTTGATATCGGCATATTAGTACATACGACTGTAGAGTCTAGCCCGCAGGTCATTAAACTCGCGAATTTCTCACGTATCTAGTAATAGATATGGACCCCCGAATTTCACGAAAAGATTTCCGCAAATGCTAGATTTCAACACACTACAGGCGCATCGGCAGTTTTCTTTTGCCTATTGGCTGCGTGTGTTTGTCCGAATGCTTGTTTTTTTTTTTTTTTACTCAACTAACCAGTTAGAATTATGTGACTTTGATACTGTACGTCCGTGATTCACGCGCAGACACCTGAGATGCGTAACACGGAAACAGCTCAATCATGGAAGTGTGTCTGAGCCGAAGTGTTATGAAATACAACTGGTCGTGAAATATTTTCGCGAAAATCGGGTGTCCCTAGTGATGGAGACCCGGCGCGACGCCAGGAGAAAGGACGCTCGGAAAACCATTCCAACGCAGGCGGCAGCGAGCGCCACGACCTTCGAGGCGCGCTCTGTCACGCTGTCACTTTATCTATTTTCGCGTGTAACGGACCTGCGTTCTCCGTCTCTCTTCCCCGTCGTTTCTCACTTCCGGGCGGCGCGTACTTTCGAAACGTGGTGCTGCTTGAGGACATTTTCGTTTCCGACGTCATGCGAACTTTTTATCGCACGAGGGCGCTCAGATATCTCTAGAGCATTTCGGGTTGGTGGGACCTGGACTAAACTAAGGCGAGATTGTATGGACATATGATACGGACTTATTGTAAATATGGGTACTGCCAATATGGACGTATAATTTATAAAAAAAATTCAATAGGGTTTTGATACACAGTTTGTTGAGACTGTTTTCAGTTATTTTATTGCTTTAATTTCTTTGAGGTGATTGTAAATTGTATTGCTTGAATTCACGAATTGTAAATAGCAAACGTAGCAGTTTATTGTGGGACATTGAGTCGAGGATATTTCTTTGTAGTTATTGTAAATAAATTAGGGAATTGTAATTGTTGCTCTTATATTTCGTTAAGACTTCCATCCGTTAAAGAACCTGTCTAAGCCCACTGTCTTTGAGAAATTGTAACAATATCGACTTTCTTGTCTTGGAAATATATTGACATTGAAATAATTTTTTTGTTGCTTTTCGAGTTTTGTTTGCTCAACAAAATATTTTGTTGGGGCAACTAAATATAATTTTGGCCCTACACAAAGAAAAATATTTTTTTGGCTGGAAAATAACCTTTTTCTTAGTGTAGGCCAAAAAGGTCTTGGTATATGGGGTACTTTCAAAATTTTCTTTTAAAAAAACATAAACATGCAAGAAGAACTAAGAAACCATGTTTTGTTACAGGACATGCCAAGTATGGCACAAGTCGAATATTAGCTCGCCTAGCTCATTCGGATGTGAACATTGAGACTCAAGTTTGTAAAGGCGCCAAAATACATTGATCAGGCCTGAAATGCAGTTCAACTGGATTTAATTATACTTTTCAGTTCAATTACAACAGTGGCACAATAAAAAAATACGCAGTTGAGTTACAGCTGAGGCATAAAAAAAATACTTCCGCAACAAACAAGCAGAAACGAGATAAGAATCAGAGTATCGATTATTCTTCAGTCGAATACACTCGTATCGCGAGGATATTTACGAAGACGGGAGAGAAAACAAACACACACACTCCCGGCGCCCTGAATGAAGCTGGGTGACCCCTCGCACCGGCGGAAACAACTCTAGTATTTTTCTAGGTCAGTCCGAAATATGATGGAAAAGAAAGATGGCGGGCACCGCCGGTGTGAGTTACAATCGCGGCCTGCGTGTACTCTGCAAGCGACCGTCATTTTCTGTTTTATTATGTTAGTGTACTACCATACTGGCACACTCCTATGACTGGACCACTTCTGTGTTGGTACTGGCACTGACTGGGTTACGGAGGAGGCCGTTCCTACTATAAGTATGTTCTGAAAGATTTATTGCACCACCGAAAACTGCCCAGTCGCACTCTATAAAAAAATCCTAACAAAGTTTTTTGTACGGCGAAGAAAATCGTTTCCTTGAAGTTCTTTTATTTATAGTAACACAATATTGTTTTACTTCAAAGATAAGGTTACAGAAACACAGGTTTGTTATTAATAAAGGGTTTCTTTAAACGTGTTTGTTTTATGGCAACTATACCTTAATTTACAGCAAATAAACTAATATTATTTGAACTGATTTTGTTCACAGGAAAAAAAAAAATGGCTTCGTACCATAGATAACGTTTTGGCGATGTTAGATGTTTCCGACGTTCATTGCAGTTGTCAGTACGTAACTATTGTCCTGACGCAAATGCTCTGCATTTACGAAATTGTAACTGAGGAAATGTGCAGTGCTCTTGCAGAATTTTAATGCCACTCTGAAGTGCAGCGATTCTCCGAATCGCTTACCTCAATTTTCTCCCGAAGTGGCAACATCATATTCCAGCCAACGTTACCACGTAACCTAAACTATCTATCAAAAGTAACGTGATCATAACAAGGCGAGGTGGTCAACGGGTAGCTCTGCCCCCGTAGCTCCGGGGCAAGGTGGCCGACCGGAGGGCCAGGAGTTCGCGCCCCGGTTTCCTCCGTAGATTTTCAGTTAGCATTAATTTTTCATCAGGTCGGTCTACTTTACTTGAGCTCGTCACACGGCCAACTACATACACACACATATACTGTCGACCATCAAACATCGCTCACGCTATGTCCAACGGCAAACGTATCGGCCGATGAAGTCAATAAAGTCAACTTAAAAAAAAAAATGGTAAACAGCGTCGGAGATGCAGGTTCTAGCCGCGGAGCTGACCTAATTTTTTTGTGAGTTCAATTTTCAAAGATTCCTTACTTCTCTCTTATTTACTAATCACGGTTGTTTTTTCAGAGCACTATTTTTTTTTTTTTTGCTGTGTAACTTATATCAATACAAAGACGTCTGCTGATTGCAACGACAATGCAAGTTAATCGTAGTCATTACTTTATAGATCAAACAAATATTATGTTTGTGTACAAGCCTTCTTTGCAACTGTTCAAATTTAAACATTTGTTTCTTTGCGCGCAACAAATCCTGTGTTGCAGAAAAGAAAGCGTTTTTTAGAGTGCGGAGGCCTCGCTTTATGAGGTAATATTTAAAAAATAGCTTACACGCCCCTCGCAACACGGGCGTGTATCTCTTCACGTAGAGACAGTGCATCCCTTGTCATCCTACCCATGTTGCATCATATTACAAAAGAGCCAACTACGTGTCCTTAGCTTACTAATATAGGCTGTTCGCGGTAAAGTGAGCACGTTTGAGAGCCCTCTCATTTAGAATAATAGTCAATAAATACATTTTATTTCAGCCTTAGACGTTAACTTCCGAGTGCGGTGGAATACACACACACACACACACACACACACACACATTGTTTATTACTTACACTTCAATATTTATTTTAAAAGATGGTTAAAGTACAAAAAATGGCTAAAAGGAAAAAGTAACTAGGGCCTCAAAAGTGCTCATTTTACCGTGAATAGCATATAAAATAAAAGGTGTTATATCACCTGTCAAACAACCCTGAAACGAAATTTTAAACTTTGAAATCTAAAATTTACAACATTAATAAAAATTGCTTTTATCGCCAGCTTCCAAACACTGAATAAATTGTGTTAATCCCCAAAAGTATAGAAAAATAAAATATTTCCCGCACATATCAATCACTGTTACTTGCAACATTACAAACAGTACGGCAGGGAAAGAAAGTTGAGAGTTGAGTTGAGAGAGATTTGGGCGGCTCTTAACAACGAGGTCTTGAGAGCCGACGAGAGCAAAACGAGGTGAAAGTGGAGCAGCGCCGGAATGCAAGGCCGGGGGAAACGAGAGATCCCTGAGAAAACCCGCCCACC
>NQII01011832.1:0-18059 GCA_002778355.1 Clitarchus hookeri
AAAAACGAATGCCCCCACAGCTGACAGTTTCGAACAGTACATGATACTGCGCTATAAATACACACAGTTGGTAAAGCGTGCTAAAAATTTTCTACTCACTCGGCTCATTTGGTTCATGCCGAACCTCTGGTGATTGGTGGAAAAGGCTGCGTAACTTAGGGATCGGTAGATGTAAAACAAATATTAGCTCACCTTTCAGCCGTTACTTTGTACAGTCTTCATGTTGTAAACAGGCCACAGGGGATATAACGGACACTACTTATATAAAGCATCATTAAACAGGGAATGAATATATCTTCAAAAATACAAACTGAATTAATTTTAGCCTTGTCAGCCAGAAAAGGGCCAGGGTGGCTGCACTTTGCTTGCAAACAAAACTTTCCTATATATATTTTAAACAATATTTGGATAGAATTTTTTTTTTATTTAAATGCAAGTCAACAGAAGTTTCTTATGTTTTAAAAAAATATTAATATTTAGAAGGGTCACAATTTGGAGAACCGGTTAAAAACTTTTATTACAACGCAGTGACAAATTCGNTTAATATTTAGAAGGGTCACAATTTGGAGAACCGGTTAAAAACTTTTATTACAACGCAGTGACAAATTCGTTTTTGGGTTTGTCAAGTTTGCTTTTTCTTATAACTATTGAGATTGAAAAAAACCGAAAATTCAAATTATTTAGTGTTCAGACTGTATTAGTGCTTAATTTATTCTGGGTTGGGATCTACTGGAACACAGAATTGCATTTGGTTTGCATTCATATAACATGGATTATAGCATTATTTCCTACATGTGCATGTGAAACCAAAATATGATGATGATAATAATAATAATAATAATAATATTAACAAAGACTAAACTACAGTACAAGGATACAATTTTTTTTTCGCTCTTAAGTATTCTATGAAAATCGCGCAAGTTGTGTGGTTTTAGCTCGACACATCTCTAGTGGGTAAAAAATGGCATCCCTCCTTGAAACACTGCATTTCATATTGCGATTTTTTTTTTCCTTGCGTTTTAACAACACATTTATTACTATAGCAGATAGTATTTCGACTGCCGCTTTCAGAACACCAAACTTACGTGAATTTGTTGTTACACCTCCAAATACCTCCGATTACTTATTTGGCGTGGAACCCCTAACTTACAAATGACGGTTTTTCATGCTTAAAGATAATTTTGTAGTGTATGTTTCAATTATATATATATGTTTATTTGCTTTTATATACACCTTACAACAAAACACGTAAGTTTCAAATATTTGTGGAAGTTTAGGACACCACCTGGCTGGCACATGAGGTGCGTTGCAAATGTTTGGAAGAAAATACATGATTAAAAAATGAAAGGACATTTTTAAGTGGTATCTAAACACGAACAGCATTTAAGAAACGTTTTATGCTCGAATACAAGTTTCCAATTTTCATTTCAATTCCAAGTATTTTGTGGGAGTAAAAATTTCTAAAACGGGTGTTAGGAACCATTTTTATTTAGCTCCTAAATGTCCTGCGCAAATACTTCAGAGTTGTCTTTAGACACGCATGATACTTTTATCATCAGTGGCGTGCCGTAAAAATATAGGATCACCGCTTAATGTCACGATCGTGCGAGCCACCGGCGGAAAGATCGCGTGCCAGTTGAGGGTCTTGCGCGTAGAGACGATGGGGCAAGTGGTGAGTGAGGAAAAGTCCTCCTTAAAGCTCACACGATAGGCGTTGATCGCGCAAAATACGTAGCTGCAGGCAGGTAGAACCCGTAACTTGCAGAAAAATAAACAACACATTTAGAGCTTGCAACTTGCTTCTAAATTGGGTGTTTTTTTTTGCTTCGATTATGATTTACAGCTACTATTAAGTAATTATTTTTAATCCCTAACATTTAATATTATCCTGTGTTGCTTCATACTATGTGCGTGTGTATTATGTGCGTTTGTATAAATATGGCTTCTAAGTGTATGGTTTGTGGAATCGTCGGCAACGAACTAGGTGAGTTAGTCAGTTTTTCAACTGTCTGTGATGGGCAGCCCTCCTAACGGTGATGTAGTGTTGTCGAGTCCTGCCACCCACGGTTTCTAACGGTGTCCGTTCTCCTCAGCTAATCATCTGACGTATATCAGCAACGTTCTTTCTCCCTATCCTGGCTGTCTACAGGTTGCTCGCATCAACTCCCAGTCTTTGCTCCGGCACATTGATGAAGTGAGCAGAATTTTTACGCCACTCTCTGTGCTTGCAATTTTAATATAGGTGTTGGTGGAGTGGCCATTAACGTTAAGGATAATATTAAACATAAGATTCTCTCTTCGTCACTCTCCGAGTACGCATAAAGGCCCAAATGTATCATCATTGAGTTAACAATTCCACCGAATAAAGTTTTACTAGCGGTAGTTTATCGACCACCGAAGGCGGCAGATCTGTCCGACTTTGAAGAAACGTTGTCAAATTTGATTGCAGGTTACGAGCACAGCATTATAGTGGGAGACTTCAATATAAAACTTCTGTCTAGCATTAATGAAGCAAATAAGCTACTAACTACTTTGTCATGTATGAATATTACAATCTGCCCACTTGGCACTACTCGCCATACAGTCTGGATTGGCCTAATGTTTACGTCTAATCCAAAACTTATTCTGACGCACGGACAGACTGCTGTTCCAGGTGTTTCATTTCATTATTTTATATTCATATCCTATAAACTGCGTGCTCTTAAATTTAAACCTAAAATAATTACTTATAGAGATTTTAAAAATACCGATACGGACAAGTTGAAAAGCAATGCGGTGCTGTTGCCATGGCATGAAATAAACGTGATTGACACATTGGACGAGAAAATTTCCCGTTTCAGTCATATGATCACAGATTTGCACAACAGGACGGTGTCAATTAAATCTAGACGGGTAACAAAACCACCTGCTCTGTGGCTGACGGATGATATTGTTCAGTTAATGAGAACGCGTGACAATGCTTGCTCCAGATATAACAGGGACATAAAAACGAATGCCCCCACAGCTGACAGTTTCGAACAGTACATGATACTGCGCTATAAATACACACAGTTGGTAAAGCGTGCTAAAAATTTTCTACTCACTCNTGCCCACTTGGCACTACTCGCCATACAGTCTGGATTGGCCTAATGTTTACGTCTAATCCAAAACTTATTCTGACGTACGGACAGACTGCTGTTCCAGGTGTTTAATTTCATTATTTTATATTCATATCCTATAAACTGCGTGCTCTTAAATTTAAACATAAAATAATTACTTATAGAGTTTTTAAAAATACCGATACGGACAAGTTGAACAGCGATGCGGTGCTGTTGCCATGGCATGAAATAAACGTGATTGACACATTGGACGAGAAAATTTCCCGTTTCAGTCATATGATCACAGATTTGCACAACAGGACGGTGTCAATTAAATCTAGACGGGTAACAAAACCACCTGCTCTGTGGCTGACGGATGATATTATTCAGTTAATGAGAACGCGTGACAATGCTTGCTCCAGATATAACAGGGACATAAAAACGAATGCCCCCACAGCTGACAGTTTCGAACAGTACATGATACTGCGCTATAAATACACACAGTTGGTAAAGCGTGCTAAAAATTTTCTACTCACTCGGCTCATTTGGTTCATGCCGAACCTCTGGTGATTGGTGGAAAAGGCTGCGTAACTTAGGGATCGGTAGATGTAAAACAAATATTAGCTCACCTTTCAGCCGTTACTTTGTACAGTCTTCATGTTGTAAACAGGCCACAGGGGATATAACGGACACTACTTATATAAAGCATCATTAAACAGGGAATGAATCTCGATGCAATTTGTTCTATTTTCGACGTGTATCTCTAAAGTAAAATTACAGAGCAATAATGCGCATAAAATCTAAAGCAGAAAGATCAGATGTGTTAGTATTCGTTTCATTAAAACAATAATACACATTTTACTAACTGTCATTACTGATATTTTCAACGAATCGCTGTCAGATAGTTTCTTCCCCACTTCTTGGAAATATGCCATTGTTAAACCACTTTCTATGCGTACCAGTGTCGCTGTGTTAGACGATTTCCAGTCCATTAGTATTTAACAGCTTTGTCGAAAGCATTAGAATTTCTAGTACACCAACAAGTGTATAAATACGTGAACGACAACCAATTATTTCACAGTTACCAATCTGGCTTCCGTACAAGACGTAATACCTACACTGCTCTTATAGATATCGCAAATTCTATCAGAATTGCTATAGATAGAAGTCAGGTGACTATACTGGTTTTATTGGGTTTCAGTAAAGCTTTTAATATGGTAAACCATGACATAATCGTGCAAAAACTTAAACTATATTTTCATTTCTCAGATAATGTAGTACAGTGGATGACTTCGTATCTTCAAGGTCGTCATCAATGTGTAGTCATTGATGATAAAAAGTCCATCTGGCAACCTACGAACTTAGGCGTTCCTCAGGGTAGTGTACTTGGGCGGCTTCTTTTTTTCTTATTCATTAATGAGATAACATCAGTGCTAAAGAAAGGCATAATTTATACGCGGATGATTTCCAGTTGTATTCATCTGCTTCTCTGAAACTAATCAGCTCTTTAATTAAGGACATAAATAATGACCATGAATTGGTACACCTTTGGTGCAGCAGAAATAAGTTAAAATGGAATCCTGCGAAGACACCGTCGGTTCTAGTATGAATTTAAATGAATGTTATAGTGACTTTCCTGATATTGTGCTAGCCGGTGGGATTATTACTCTGTTGAAAGAGATTAAAACGCCAGGCGTTGTTTTCAACGAGATACTCTCGTGGTTGGGTCACATAAACACTGCTTGCCGGAGGTCATACGCTGTACTACATATAATTTATAGGTTTAAGAATTTTCTACCACTTAAAGTCAAATTAACATTGGTACAGTCGCTGATATTCCCTATTTTTGAGGTTATTGTGACATGTTTTATGGCGACATCACGCAAAATTTGGCAGCTAAACTTCAACGCATGCAAATTTCTTGGGTTCGATTTTTGTTCAACCTAAAATAACGTGATCACTTGCCTCCTTACTTTGATAAACTTAATTGGTTACATCGGGACGAATGCCGTCAGCTCCATAGTCTCACACTAGCATACAAAATAGTATCCTCGTATATTATAACGCCAGAATACTTACGTACTTGACTGAAATCCTTGGGAGATAATAACGCTATAAACACGTGTGCTAAAAATACTTCTCGCTTAAATATTCCAGCTCGCAAAACCCAGGTATATGTAAATTCTCACCGTCTCTGTCGCACGAGAGTGGAATAATTTATCTGTAGAGGTATGGAACTCGATGACACTAAAAACTTTTAAGAGTAGTACGGCCTATTACACGCACCATTATTCCGTAGTATTATAATTTGTTCACCTGTTTTCCCCTTTACTATTTGAACGAGCATATCCTAGCAACACCTATGTATGTATACATTCACTTTAATTAATATGTAATTTGTTGCTGTCGATTCGTCCATTTATTTCAGGGAATTGCTGCATCCAATTTGCATTAATCTGTAAGTGAATATTATATATCTGTTTATTAATTTTATTAAGTTGAGATTAAATCTCTAGTTTTCCTCTCATCTACTTTGTAGGTTCTGCACATTTATATTTATGATTGGTAATGCGGATTATAATAAACATTATTGTTCTATTGTAGATACATATAGTTGTGTTATTGTAATTTTTATTTATTTAAACATTCCCTTTTCTCTAGTCCTGCTCTATATATGTACATAATTGGAAACCACAGATCATTTTTAGAGTTTAATATATTGGAGCTATCGTATTTCTGTTCACACTTCTTGTTAATTTAAGTATTCAAGTATATTTCTTTCTTGATCATTATGTTTACGTATCTGTACATTATGTTATACCTGGTTAAGTATAAGATAAGGCATTGAATACTTAACTTTGCCAGTATAAATAAAGTCGAAATAAATAAATAAACATGGTGAATGATTCACACCGACTGTAAACTATAAATTTCCTAATTATAACGGTTTCAGCAGTATGGGATACGCGTGAATTATCTGACTCTCTTTACTAAATCGTTAAATAAAATAATATTTTTAATGAGAGACGCGTGCACAGAATATGAGAAACTCATCATCTAAAATATAGACGGTTTACCTGGACCAAATGAAACAGCCCTGCTCATTTACTAATTTCTCATTGTGTCTTTTCAAATAATTTGAGGTAATATTTCACGTACGACCCATTTCTTAGAAACCATTATTAATATACTGTAAGACTAACAGTTTTTAATTCGTAGTTATAATCTACACTCAGTGTATAAACAGAATAATTTACAAGAAGAGCATAACTGAATGTTTTGAACATATAGCATAACCGAAAGTTTCATTTCTCAAAATAAAAAGTCGTTAACGATCGTGGCGGTATAAAACGCGTACAGTGCAAAAGTTAATTGACAAAGAAAGGAGTTATCATGGAGTGACTCTTCCAAGATATGATTGAAAATCAGTCAATATACGATCAATAGACTTCAATCATTCCCCACGAAAGTATCTTAGTCTAATGAATGTTTCGCCTACCAGCAGAATTAATGCCAACCAGTGAGTGGTAATGCACCACATACAAAATATACAACGTCCGATATACAGCAACTTGTATCAGCTGACTGAGTGAGCGAGTGAAGAATAAACCGATGCTGGCATGCATAATAGCTCAACGGGCGCATAACAGACCAACAAGAAATACACTAATTTTCAAAAAAAAAATATTGCGGTTAACTAATCCTGCTAGTTCAACGAATGTTGCCACACAGTATCGTCATAGACCGATATGTGTTCCTTTGCCGTTTAATGCGGTTTGCTTGCGCGGAGTTGCAAATGAAGAGCATGCATGACTCTCCAAAATTCACAGTGGCAAGGCACCGAATAAGACCTTAGTAGCAGTGTGAGTCACAGAGCCAAGTTCAGTGAACACGCAGCATGGCCCGACGGCGCATTAGACAAGCCTTTACCCAGCTGGATGAGTTTGAGAGATGCCACATCTTCGGCCTCCGAGATGCAGGTTGGACATTTCTGTGCATTGCTTGCCTCTTGAACCATTCTGCCTACACTGTGAGTCGGTGTTGGATGCAGTGGTAACAGTAGGGTAGACACACATGTCAAGAAGGCTCGGGTCGACCCAGGCGGACCACCAGCAGGGAGGATCCGTTACATCATGCGACAGACTGTAATGTAAGCACTCCACGGGCGTCGCTGCGCACCATCCAGAGACATATCACGGCAGATGGAGGTACATCTGTGTCCAGTACCATATCCAGGCGACCAACAGTGCGGGAGCTGTCGTCATGACGTCCCTTACGACGTCTACCATTACGACCTGAGCATCGCCGAGCAAGTGTGACCTTCTGCCGTGAACGGGCAGCACGGCAGCTGGCGGATTGGCGACAAGTGGTGTTCAGCGACGTATCACGGGTCTGTCGGGATACAGACGACCGCCGAATTCGGTTCTGAAGACGGCCCACGGCCCCAACGAGAGGTGTCATGGTGGTTGAATGAAGGAATCCTGACTATGCGGGAATGCATCCAGGAAATTCTGTGACCATAAGCACTTCCCTTCCTGGTCGAGTTTGACGACCCTATTTCCCAGCAGGATAATGCCCAGCCGTGCACAGCACGGGTATCTCTGGTCTGCCTTCGTGATCTAAACATGCTTACTTTGCCAGCGAGGTCCCCAGACCTCTCGCCCATCGAAAACNGCCAGCTGTGGCAGGATCTCCCTCAACAGAACATCTGACGTCTGTATGCCTCACTCGAATTATCGATGCCTGTCTCCATGCTGCGGATGATCCAACACCATACTAAGTGAATTCTGCAAGTGTTGGTCCCCGGCAATAAATTCTTGGTGTGGTACAATATTTTAATGTTTTATGTATACTTACTACCATGGCCTGTGATTGTAGCTACTTACGTAGCCCTACGATGGCACCTTCAGTGTAATTAATTTTTTTGCAGTTGAGTGTATATACGGACGGAGAAAAGTGTTAGGAGACAGATCATTAACATGTATTTTATATGGGCAAGAAGCAACCGTAATTATTTAGTGTAATTAANTATTACTAGAGTGAGCTTTTTTTTTTCACTACTTACCCAAAGTATGTTGGCGGCCCTAGCCACCACGTGAGCATTCAGCAGTAACACAGATTGTCATGTGAGGTTGTTTATTGTAAGAAGTAGTGAATAACGACAGAATATTTTAAGTATCCTTATTTAAAATAAACATAATTAAAGTTTTTTAAGATAAGTAATTGAGAAATGAGAATCCAAAGATAAATTTAAACAAAATATCTCAATCGCACTGTAATTTCATCGGAATTATGATTATGCATTAAAGAACGATTATTCAGTATTGTGGATACAATACTGTAGAAGTAATATAACATTTATGGTTATGATTCCGATAGACCAAATGATTAAGAATCCTGTTCTTAGTGCACATTCATTTGTTTTGAAATGTAGAAAACTTATTTACATTTCTGTATTGAAATGTAAAAATGTTTAATTGAACTGAAATTTAAGTGATTAACGTAAAATACTCGCTGAGTGAATAACTTATTTTATATCGTGTCATGATAAATATTTGCTTCTAACATAATAAATTAAGATTGTCCTGAAATCAACAAGACACGTGGGAAGCAACTGTTACTTTAACAATGTCGCTGAGACCAGGATAGCAAGCGGACAAACGACATTTCTAATTATGAAAGTGACTGGCCATGTAAAGCCCTTTCACGTGAGCGACCTAGAGTGACCGGGGACAACTCTGGCCTAAAGGTGCCTTCTCTTGTGCCGGTGACGTGTGGGTAAAGTTCTGAAGGGGTGTGCAGTCAAGACTAAAGAGTTGTGCGTAATGACATGCAACTGGCCATCAAACAAGTACGTTGGACCAAGGATGCACTAGGATCTCATTATAATCAAACGCAGAAATAAATTAAGGAAAATTAATGTACATACACATTCGTTGCAAAAACTTTTAGAGACATTAATAAATAAGTAAAAATACTATTACAACTAGTACATATAAAATCGCATATCACAATAATGATGTTGCGACGCTAGCGCTCGCCGCGCCAGACGCCTCCATCTTTTTCTACTCTGCGCGGTAGCTTGCTCTTTGCCCGGCTCGGGTCCCCTCCACTGTTCAAACGCCCTTGATTTCCCCTCCTCTCGTGCGTCATAACTTTTTTGGCAACGGGGCAGTTCATTTAAGTCTTTGCACACCTTGAGCCACTGCTATACGAGTCCGGGCTGCTGAGGGATGAACATCGTGCTCGTGGCTGCTCCGACTCCGGGATCTACCCGCCCCATGGGACCAGCGAAGGCTTAGGACTTCTGCGAGTGCGGCGGGACTGCAGCAGCTTGGGTGCGGNCCAGGCTCTGGGGTGGCTGGGAATATTCAAATACCAGCCCGCGGACCAACTGGCCGGTGCGACAGTGCCGTCGTCGTGGACGTCGGGTACCTGGGTAGCTCAATTGAAGATGGCTACGCGCATCCTGCGGGAGACAGCTCAATGATCAAGGCGGGTAGGAGGATCTCGAGGTGCTTAAACGTGCGAAGTGTAGCGAACCTCACTGCTAGATTCTGCGAGCTGCCGACTGCGGATGCGTGATGAATGGATCTGGAATGCGTCGGACCTCGGAAGCTGCTGCCGTCAGCCTCCACGCCTGGTCCAGCTGACTCGCCTCCTGACCTGGTAGGTCACAGATGTCCACTGAGCTAGCAACACGCACGACCGACGACTTCTTTGAGGGATGTGGAGAGGGGGTGGCTCCTCGCAAAGTTCTCTCCGCCTTCACCCACGTGGATATCCTGGCGTCAGCGCGGAAGAGGAAAGGCGGAGTTGGTGCCACGATTGAGCCGCCCAGGTCCCGACACTCACGACGAGAAGCAGGGAGTTCTTCTGCATTTAAGAATGCTGTCAATATTATTGTGTTGGTGCTCCTGCACAGAAATATTGACAGCAGTTCTCCCCTCAAGGGCGCTTACGCCCACAGAGACTTTCTCTTCTAGAGTTTCATAACCCACATTAAATAGCATGTTACCCATACCTGCTGTCTCCTTTAGAATTTTTATGCATTATAAGGTTTAAACTTATTTCCTGTCGAGAAGGTTTTTACGGTGTCTATGCCGATTTTTCCCCTCCCTTTCATAGAAATAGTTCAGCTATTACACACTCGCAAACCTGGCCGTGGCTGCTTTATCCCTCTTTGCCACGATGCACGCCTCCTTTCCTGAATTCCCTTTCATGTAGGCGTATGGGGCTTAACCCTAAGACGCAACACAGTCCAGACCTACCCCCGGAAAACACTTAACACTTAGTTATTAGGGTAGTTAGTAAAAAAAATGTCCCTGCTATTCTACGAACGCTTGTCGCCTGTACGAGTCCCAGAGGGGCTACAACATGATTTAAGAAGTCAAATTTGTCGTCCTTAGGATGTTTACTGTGAAGAGGCACCATATATCAATTTTCGTCGCCTGAGTTGCCGTGATATGGCTGCAATTTTAAACCGTGAGTCATGGACAGCGAATTGTGTGTTAGCTGGGCCTCTTTTTAATTGTCTTTAATATTTGTGTGCCGTAGATGTGTTGTCTTGGGCATGCGGTAAGAAAGCGTTTTTTTTTTTTTTTTTCGGACGCCAGCCTAAATTTGGTTTCGGCTTAACTAACATCCTAGCTTTGCTGTATTTTTCCAGTTTTAACGTATATTGTCTAGTTTTGTTTGCTGCCCAAGAATTGTTCAGCATTTTTTTCAATATGCTTCGTGTCCACGACTCTCGCGTTTGGCGTAGTAACTTTTAAATATGTTTGTGTATAATAATCTTAATCGCTGGAGCTTTGGCGGGTCATTTGACTGCCTCCACCGATACTACATTTTAAAGTGGTGTTTTAGTAAAAAATTGTACGGTGTTCATTTTATAAAAGGAGGCTTTACTGAGCTTTTAAGGCTGCCCTCCTTTTTTGTAATTGCTCATATTTACCAGTCTAGTCAGCGTAACGCTTTAATTATATTCTGCAAATTATAATCCTTTCAAATCATTATATTCCCTTGGTAATTTGCATATCATGTTTTAAATATCCACTATTTCACCGAGCAATTCATCGATTTATTCTGCGTTTTGTAATACGTTTTGTTGAACTTAAAATATTTTGTTTGTATCTGGAATCTATTAACGTTTGTGATTATCAGCCTTAATAAATGACAAATTGTTTGTAGTCATTTTTAGTGTTATGTATGTTATTATAAACATATATTTGGTAAACTACAGGTTTTAAATCAGTTTTTTTTTTTGTTTGTGATTATTTGTGCTTCGGCACAAATAATTTCTGCGCGAACTTCGCTAAATTGTTTTCTCATATCCGCATTCTGTATTTTCTGCATGAAATGTCTGAGGTCAGATTCATCTATGCTTTGAAGAAGGATGATCTTGTAAGTTTGTTGTGGGACCTATAGTATGACGTGGGCAAAGCTATGGCCGTAGCTGAGCTGCACCGGGCTGTTGGCGTCAAGTAGTTCCGATGGCGCAACCCTCTGAGCGAGTGGTCCAGGTGTCGCCAAACGCCCACCCAAAGTAAATATTTTATTTTTGGTGTCCTTGCAGAACCCATTTCCTTTGACATCCTTAGAACCTGTTAGTATCTTACATTTCTTCATCGCAGTGAGTAAAATAGTTTAACTGTGTTTAAGTTCTGAGGATAGTCTCCTAAAGGCCATTGTGATAAAATGCGAAGGATTTATTTTACAATTACTTCGTGAGGGAATTGGCATTATAAGGTGGTACGTTTGTGGGCTTTAAGCGCAAGGAAATCCAGGCATTGTTCCCCCGCACGTTAAGCGCCTATGTAAACGTGACTTCATCTATAGATTTCAAAGTCAGGGCGACCCTACGTGTGAATTTGTTGATTTCATTCGTGCATTTCTTGATGCCTTATGATTGAGTAAATCCGAACTGGTCAGTATCATCGTTGATAATTTCGCTCCGTACGTACGTGCGTAATGCACGCTCGTTTCTGTTCGAAAGTTTTTCTGAGCTACGCCAGCTTGCTGTAGAGGTGCAAGGCCGCCTTGTCGCCTCTAGTGAGTCTCGTGCTTGTTTTCCACTTGCCGTACGAGCCAACCGCGACTGCAACTCCGCGTCGTCGTGCCGTATTTTCAAAACACGAGAAGTTAACCAACGCAGTTCCTCCGTGCGTTGCAATAATTGTGCATTTCAGGGACACGTAGCAAGGAATTGTCAATACAGCAGGCGTACGATGTCTGAGAGAGATGTTTTCAATGCAGCGATCTTGGGTACCTGCGCACATCGTGTCCTAGGACGGGAAACGAAAAGTGACTAGAAACGGGCGTGGGTCTTCCAGTCGTGTTAAAGATAAGTCCCGCGCGTTATTAGGAAGTGTACGGTGTTGATCACTTGTGGGGATAAGAATATTTCCGCCTTGGTTGACACTGGGGCTACCCATTGTGTATTAAGTAATTCTTTTCTGAAACAACTCTTGGATTCCAAAATCATTTACAAACGGCAGTCATATATATGTCTGAGAAACGTTTGTGTATCGCTAACGGTGACGTCGGTAAGAGTAATGTAGTAATGAACCTATATTTTAAGATCGGTAGGTTTTCATGGACGTTTCCCTTCTGGTTTTTCTCACCTTTCAGGTGACGTTATTTTAGGCCTCGAATTTCTGGGAAAAACTAGGGCGTTAGTTAACCTAGATGAATTTTATTTGTATTTTGGGTTTTGCTCTGAACATCAGGATTGGCCTTCAGGTCACTGCTATTCCCGATGTGTTCCCTCCTTTACTTTATGGCGCAAGTTCTGCCACTGATTTTCAAGTGCGAATGAGTCAGTTGGAGGAATTTAGGGATGTCATCTCTTCATGCATTGGTAAATACGATGTCCTCCCTTCTAAGTTCACGTTGACGGATGCTGTTTCCTTGCACGACCATAATTTTAAATGTCTCCCTCCTAAGCTCCAAGACTTCCGGGAAATTATAAACAAATTGTTAGAAGCTGGCATAATAGTTCCATCTACGTCAAATTATTGTTCATATGGATTTTTGGTGGGTAAAAAGGAAAGTGACAAGTATCGTTTGGTGGTTAACCATTCCCTGGTAAACAAAAATTTTATGAAGATTATTTTCCGTTGCCTACCATTGATTGCGCCCTTCAGTACTTGGGTAAAGCCCATGTGTTCTCAGTACTACTCCTGTAGGAAGTATGTGGCATTTAGTACACCCTAGAGCCAGTATGAGTTCACACGAATTCCAATGGGTTCCAATTTTGGCAGCCAACCCTCGTCACGAGTGTTAGATCATGTTCTACCTGAGTCCAAATTCAAATTAGTTTTTAATTTCATCGATAACATCACTGTGTACAGTGATAATCTCGACTCACACTCGTCCCACTTGCGTCAAGTGTTTCTCAAAATGCGGGAAGTTGGTTTGACAGTAAATCCCGATAAAGTCACCTTTGGCTCGGACAAGGTGAAATTTCTGGGATATTTGCTCTGTGAGGGTCGTCTGATGATTATCCCGAACATGTGGCCCCTAAATCAAATTTCCCTCGCCCTAAGACCTTAAAGGGAGTGCATAAATTTTTAGGGATATTAGATTATTACTCCCGGTTCATAGAGAATTTTTCGGAATCGGCCGCACCCTTGAAATCTTTAAAAATGAAGAGAGTTGAATTTCAGTGGTGTCAGGAGCAGGAGTCGGCCTTCTCGCAGCTTAAGGAAAGCTAGTTCCACCTCCAGTGCTCCTTCCACCGGACTTCTCCTGCTGCTCTGTTGTTCAATTTGACGCCTCGTCTCTGGCTTTAGCCGCCATCCTAAGCCAGCGGACAGGGGTTGGGTTTGGCACCAGTGGCTTTCGCTAGTCTAAGCCTTACTTAGACGGAACGAAGACTGGGAATATATGAGAAGTAAACCCTGGCATGCATATTTGGGCTTGAGAAATTTGTGTTTTATATTGAACACGACGAATGCGATCTTTACACCGATAATCAAGCTTTGAGTTGGATCCTCAATCATTCTTAACAGTTAAGCAAATTGGGTCGCTGGGTGTTACGTCTGCCTCGCTTCCATTTCAAGGTTCATCATGTACGAGGCTCCGAAAACTAGGTGGCTGATGCCTTATCTAGAATGTATGATCCAGCAGATTTTGAAACGGACAAGATAGCGGCTCCTGAGGCATCTCTCAATTTTATACAGGATTTTCCCGAATTCTTTGTTAAGTTACATCAATCCCAGGTGGATGACGGTTACTGTGTTCAGGTTCAAAGGGACTTGAGTAATGGTGTTGTACTTCCTTATGTTGTAGATAATGGTATTCTGTATTTTACTGGTAAAAGTGGATGTGCTCGTAAGGTCATTGTACCCGAGTCACTGAGACCTATGGTGTCCTACTTTCATGATTCCGTGTTTGGCAGGCATCTAGGTGTCACTAAGACTTTTAATAAAATTGCTGTACCTTTTTGCTTGGCCTAGTCTTAGGGGTGACGTTTCTGTCTTTGTGCGTTCGTGTTACCTGTGTAAAAAGTGTAAGCAGGGCTTAGCATGCTAACGATGGGCAGGCTGTGACGCAAATTCCCAAGGGTCCTTGGAGCATGGTTAATTTGGATATATTTGGTCATATTTAGTTAGATCTAAAATTATTAATGTGTGTATTTTAATTTTGCTGGATACTTTCACAAAATTTGTTATTTTTTACTGTTGCGAAACATGAAAGCGTCGTCCATTGTTAAAGCACTCATCGATCAGGTGTGGAAGGTGGCTAGTGCTCCTGTAGAGATTGTTACAGATAATGCTAAGTATTTCACCTCTATTGTTTTTAAGAATATGTGTTTTCGCTGGGCTGTCAAACATTTTACTTCCAATCCTTATTACCGTAATGGTAATCAGGTAGGAAAAGTTAATAAGAATCTGATAGCTTGCTTAACCGTTTTCTATAATCATGACCACACTATGTGGGATCAGGATTTGGATTTCATAAATGTAGTATTCAATTGTGCCTTACATGATTCTACGGGTGTTCCACCCTCTCTCCCTTTCCTTGGTTGTCCACTTAGTCATCCATTACTTAATATTTGGAATATCCCCCCTTTTCCCTCCCCCCTTGGTGATGCTGACCGAGATCGCCTCTTTGAGCAGGTCCACCATAGGCTCGAGGCAGCAAAGCTGCAGGTTACAGCTACGAGGGACCAGGGCAAGTTACCATTTAGTTTCAAGTCAGGGGACTTGGTCTTATGCAAGAATTATAAGTTGGCAGATATGGGGAAGGATATAATGGGAAAGCTGATACCAAAGTTTCTTGGTCCGTTTAAGATTAATAAATTGCTAGGTCCTAACACTGTTAGTCTTGTTTCGCCCAACTCAAACCGGTTATTTAGAAAGGCATATGTGTCTCAGTTGAAACCTTATTTGCAACGTATTTAATTATTTAATGATTATGTTTTGTACCTGCAGTTCGGCTGTTCCTGTTTAATTCTGTACACGCACGTGGTTTCCTAAACCCTTTTCCTTTGTTGTCTGGGTTGTTTTGTATGCCCTTTTCTAATCCATCGTTATTTTACATGCTTCCCGTCTTCCCATCTAGTCGCGCTAAGCCCACCTTGTGCCGCCGCCGTCATGCTGAGGAGATGTGTTTCGCGTCGTCTGCTGGAAGATGCAATACTTCAACTGGTATCTCCATCCGCAACCCCCCTTGATGGCATGCTGCTGTATCATGTGTTCGAGAAGAGACCTCTCTGATGGTGCTGAGTGGTTTTCTACTTGACTGCTCACCGGCCCCGGGGATTACATCGACTAGATTGTCAACTACAATCTCACGAAGGAGCCGATCACTTCAAACATATTGTAAATGGTTGTTGGACTGTTCTACGTGATGTTCTGCGTGTAACTTCGCAGTCTATCCTATTTCTGGACTTTTCTACAATTCTTCAATCTCTACTTCAGTATCTACGAGTTTTCTATCTTTTGTATTTGCGTACTGTTTGGATAATTTTGTCAAGCTGTTCAGAGACTGGTCGCCAGAGCATAGGTTTTGGGGTGATGGTTGCGATGCTAGCACTCGCTGCGCCAGACGTTTTCATCTTGTTCTACACTGCGCAGTGGCTTGCTCTTCGCCCAGCTCGGATTCCCTCCCTTTTCCAATCCCTGTTCTTCCGCCCTTGATTCCCTCTCTTCTTGTGCGTCATAAACTGTTTGTCAATGGGACAGTTTATTTAAGTCGTTGCACACCAGGAGCCCCTGCTCCCTGCCTTGTGGTTTAAACCTTTCTGGATAGCTTCACTACCAGTTTCGGTAAGATCTACAGAGCAGGAAATCGCATAACTACTCAAAACGATTAGGATATTCATACTATAAAACGGGAAAACAGGGACTTTTAAATCAAACTACATTCATACTACTCTTGGGCCGGTGGAATTCTCCGATCGGTCCGGGGCAATAATTTCGACACATTTAACAGATCTACCTAAACTAGGGTTTTTCTAGTTCAGTTCACACGAAACATTGGAGCCGATTGGAGCTCTCTGGATCTTTAAAAAAACACAAGGCGGTCTAAAATAACACCTATTAACACTCTAAATACACTCATACATATTCCTGAGTATTTCCAGTTTCATTAAAATAGAATTACGCAGCTAAATTATATAAATAATTCAATTAATCGAGTCTCCTGAGCGGTCGGAGTTTTCTGATTGGTCCGGGACAAGATTTAACAAAACTGCTGCCTTGGTACGAGGAGGTCTCTCCGCGCTCTCTCGCAGTCACTGTGGTATTTCGAAAGGTAACAGCTGTTGTTGCACTGTGCTGTTTTAGTTAGAAGAGGACTGCTAGTTTCTGCAACACCAGTTCCGGGTTCGTTTTAGAACTCGGACACATGTTATATTGCCTAGCTAGGAACCAGTTTTTAATAGTGGTTCAAGCCGCTGGCTTCTCCTAAGTGTGTTTCCGGTAGAGGGAGCAGTTAGAGAGGACAGTTTGTGAAGGACTGTATTTTTATAGGTTTAATTAGGCCTTAGAATCTCCATTTCTATTACTATTCAATCCCCTGCAGGGGAAGCCCCCCAGCCATGACAGGCTCTCAGGAGTCCGCTAATCAAGCGCGCCAGCCTGAGGAAAGCGCGAAGAAGCGCAAGAAAGTCGTTGCTGTGCCTGCCACCTCCACCACCTCCGAGCGCATGGACGCCGATTCGCCGCCTGGACCGGCCAATCAGGACGCACCGCCCCACCGCCAAAACGCCCAGACTTGCGGCCCATTACCGTGTATCACACCAAGGAGTATGATTACACCAGTGTCTGCCGCCTCTTCCGCACCAATTTGAAAGAACCCACTGTAAAACGTGTGGTTCCACAAGGTGTACAGTACCAGACAAAATCCTTTGATGATTACAAGACTGCCATTCACCTTCTGGAGACACAGAAGGTCGGCTTCAGTGTTCTCACGCCTCGCAGCGAGATGACACTTAAGGTGGCTATAGAAAGTCTCGACAAGTCGTTGCCAGTAGATTTCATTCGCGAGGAGCTGCAGGTTCTGGGCTTTGAGCGTATTTCAATTTCACCTAAGTACTCCCTTCGCGACAGGCAGTCACTCCACATGTTTATTGTGGAGCTGCCTAACGAGCACTCCCGTTCTATCTACCGGATTCGCGGCCTTTGCGGACTGGTTATTAAAGTAGACGATTACCAGCGCCCCGACGGCCCTGCGCAGTGCAATAGCTGCCAGCGCTTTGGACACTCTAGCAAGGCGTGCCGCGCCGCAGCTCGCTGCCACCTATGTGGACAGGCCCACAGAACTGTTGACTGCACCTTGGCCGATAAGGTTGTTAAGTCCCTAAGGCGCTGTGTCGGTTGTGGCAGCAACCACGCAGCACATTATAAGGGCTTCTAGGTGCTTCTTGCCTGCAGAGGAGCAAGCTGTCTCAGCTGCCTCCCCCTCCTTCCTGCAGCACAATATCGAGCACACCACGCCCCGTGGGCACAGCCAGCCCACGAACAGTGTACTACT
>NQII01011833.1:0-11454 GCA_002778355.1 Clitarchus hookeri
TACGCCACGCTTCAGGAATCAAACCTTTCAAAAATAACCCCACGTAGGAAGGGTTCGCTTGTTTCCTAAACAAGTTACCTATCACAAGCGTTTTACACTTCTGTTAACATAACAGTATTTTATTTTTCGTTAAAATTGAACTTTTACTTATATTTTAACTATAAAATATAATATTTTAATATAATTAAAATGAATGAAAGCAGGGAGAAAATAGGTGTGTTGGCAGTGCCTAGTAAGAAATAGTTCTCATGCAAAATATTATTAAACTCAGTGCGCACGAATACGGTGTTTTGTCCATTTGGTGTATTTTTCTAGATTTAGCTGAGCTTTGTTTGCACGAGGCAGTGGAATATCCTGAAAGAAGAACTTAAGCAGGGCTTTAGAACTCTGTATATGAAATACGCTGTGCACAGCAATAAGGAAAGTCCCTCACATAATGAAAAGCTGCTGCCAATAACATAATAAAAACAGTCACCTTTATTGGTCCCAACATACAACACATCTGTAGGTATAGGCTGTTCACTGTAATGTGAGAACATTCAGACCCAAGTTACTTTTTCCTTTCAGCCATTTCTTATCGTTTAATCACTTCTTAAAATCAATATTATCATGTGAGTAATAGACGCAGTGTGTATATTCCACCGCACTCGAAAGTTAACGTCTAAGGTTAAAATAAAATAGAAATTTTTGACTATTATTCCAAGTGATAGGGATCTCAAAAGTGCTCACATTACTGTAATGTCGTGTGTAATGTAACATACAAAATTTTAATGGGTAGTATACGTGAGTGTTCTTTGCCCGACTTACACTGCAGAATATATGAGGATAATTACAATCTAATAGATATGTGACCACCAATAAAACTTACCAAATTTAATTTCTGTAGTACCACCAGGCAGATACTAAAACGTTTCACCAACTGCAAGACAACGTGCTAAACAGAAAAATACACCTCACTACAGACGAACTACGGTAAATGAAAACAGTGCCAGTTCTGATTATTTCAACGTTTTAATAGGATGTAAGAAGCAAAGTTTGAACATATGATGAGCTGGCAGATGAAAAATTTAAAATAAAACTGGGCATTAAAAATTATGCTTTCAATTACCAAGGTACTTGAACATGATTAAAATTACTAATTCACAAATCTCAAATTATGGATATTGCAGCCGAAACTAGCTAGGCAACATTTATGCATGAGCATGGAAAATATATTAAAGAGCATGTCTCTTTCCTACAGGGTCTTCGTGGTTAAAATATCTGTGCAAACTTAATATAAAAGGAAATAAAATATAATTGTGGTGCAGGATAAAATGTTAATTAACAAGAGCTGCGCGCTGTTAAAGCTGGTTAGAACTTATCTGAGAAATAAAATGTTGGTCGTCGTAGACAGCAGCTAGCCGAAGTAGTCACGTAAAATTGTAATTGCAGACACCCCCGCAGCTGTAGTAGTTCCTCTTCTATGTCGACCTCTTCCCTAAATATTAAGCTCACGAGTTTATAAGTGCGTAAATACAGTCCTTGCACATTAACTTTATAATATCGCGGAAGGCGAAACATTACTAATATTTAACACGGTCGCCGTCCGAACTCAGGGGTCTTCTTTGCTTGAAAATATTATCACGTCTTCGTACCATCGCACTTGCCTTGTTTTTTTTAGCTATTCGAACCTGTGTATCAATAAATTAATGCAAATTCCTAGCTGTGTGATAACCTCAGATCACCACAGCCCTAGCGAAGAGTCCAATATGGCTTAAAACTTCCTAAAAACAATTTAAAACGTTCGCAGAGAAAGTAAAGATTTTCAACAATCTTATTTTAAAATAAACAAATTCTCTCATACGCTAGCTAGTATCACCTCACATAGTTATAACATAAAATATTTGCAAATAACCAAATGTTGACCACTTTCTCTCTCAAGGAGAAATTAAAATTCTTTGCCAGTTCTGATTTTAACAAAATATCTTTCTATTAAGTGAAAACTAACGAGTCTGACAGTTCAGCTGGCTGATAAAANCTGATTTTAACAAAATATCTTTCTATTAAGTGAAAACTAACGAGTCTGACAGTTCAGCTGGCTGATAAAAACAACGTCAAAATAAATAAATAATTTGTACGGCATTCAATTATTGTTTGTAGGTTAGTTAAACAAATTTATACTCTCAAATTGTATACGTCTGTTATCTCAAACCTAGATCATCAAAATAATTAAAATAACAGTTAAAATTCCATATTTTACATTACCGTGGATAGCCTATATACTTAAAAATGTAGATTTCGAAACGAAAATATGTGTTTTTTGCGGCGCCTAAAATGAAATGTTTATTTATGATGGAAATTGTTAAGGCGGAGAGATCCCCGCATATCTTGGATTTACGGGCATTCTTCCATAACAGCAGCGCTCCACATTTATGTTGTAAATTGACTCAAAAATAAACGAATTAGTTTCTAGCTTGCCGTTGCAATAGGTATCCTTTTCCGAAGTATTACGCGAACTTTGTGTTTTCAATGCCTCAGATTCATCACGACAGTAGCAAAACTTTTTTTTTTTTTTTAATTCCAGATAAAATGGGTAGGGACACCTGTTTTTCGTGAAAATATTTCACGACAAGTTGTGTCCCAACGCAGTTTAGTTCAGAACCACTTTCGTGACTGGACCATTGGAATTGTTACGCGTCTTATCTGTCTGCCCGCGAGTCACGGACGGTCAGTATAGGAGAAACTCAATTCCGATTGCCTCACTCCTGTAACAGACCGTCTTCACACAAAGACACGTGGCCAATATCAAATGAACACGGCTAGCGTGCACATAGGATATTTAAGTCTAGCCTCCGCGTAAATATTTTCGCGAAAAACATGTGGCCATAGTTATAGGTTATTAAACTGTAGCTACGTCAAGCTACTTTGAGGGAAGAGAAAGAAATGCAGCACAAAATTTCTGAACATACTGTACCGTGTTTTCCTAAGTCCCGAAACATGCCGTGGGCCGTCAAGTACATAATACTTTCCATTAATGAAGATGTAGGAAAGAATTAAAGAAATCCCTGTAGTTTTTTTCTTAAGTGTTTGTTTGCCTAGAATTCTGTTCAGTTTTATTTTCAACGAGGATACGCGACGGGAGACTGATAAATATGCAAATGCGTTGAGAAATCGGACTTTGTTCAGAAAGAAAATAAATGAAGATCCCGAAAATTTATTTGTGCAAACAAGGGAAAGAACTGGTATAAAACCGTAGTGCCGATAACGAACTCTTTTATTTATTTAGAATAAGTATTGTGAAAAGAGAATAAAGGAGGAGACAGAAAGAACGTTATGTAAGGCAAACAGTATAAAAGGCTTTCATTCTTTTCTTGTTAATTATATTTAATTAGGGAGAGTTCTTTCTCTTCTTTATATTTTGTTTTCTCTTTTGAATTAGTGAACGTTGAAGGATTATCTATAAACAAACTTTTTAACCGGTTTATGTTCCATGCAGCAGATATGCGAGGATATACATGCCCAAAATTATGAAATACTTGAAACATCTGGTGCTTGATAAAATATATACGAAGTATCAATTAAACGTTTAATACAGGTTGCTTACTATAAATTGAGCACTTTTGAAAGTCCTGCTTATAAGATCTACTTGTATGCGCATAGTGTATTCTGCCATTGCATGTAAAATTAACATTGCCATAGAGCTGGTCACTTTATTTATGCGCTGGTCAAGAGGAAGTGTGAGATTATTAGAATAGTAAATATTTTACATATTCGCTCATCCTTACTCTGGTACGTATTAAAAAAAAACAGAAAGCACAAGGTGTCATTTCATTATTCACAATTGTTTTTCTAAGACTTTTAATTCAGCGTCAAGACATGGGACTTCTTTCTCCTCCGTCATTACCAACTTGACTGGGCGCATGGCCCTCAGTGTGCCCGTTAAAATATATGCAGGTAGGGACAGTGACATTTTTCAAGAATTGATTTAAAAAGTTCTCGGTTAACCGTGACCAGCCTATGGAATTATTATCGCCTGCAGTAATTTTCTGCGCAGTTGGTAAGCCTAAATGGGACCGACAATGTGCGAACTAGCCATAGAATAGGCACGCACACAGAAGTGAAACGGCCCTTTCTATCGCGAGCTCCAGCCGCACATACCGGCAAAACGGCGTGACTGGCCAGCAACACGGAGCAACGCCGTTTGCCAATCAGCGCCTGGTAACTTACTTGCCGGTTCGCAGCTAAACCGATAGGGAAATTTTCGGATCACGCGATAGCCAATCAGACGAAAGGCTGGCTCATAGATCCTCGAGCAGCCAATCAGTGAGTGGGTACGCCTACACCAAAGGAAACCGCCACGCCATTTATGGGGGTCCACGGTAGTGTAGTGGTTAGACCACTCGCCTCCCACCAAGGCGAACCGGGCTCTNCCGGACGATGCCGCTGGCCCGCGGGCTTTCGGGGATCTCCCGTTTCCCCCGCCCATGCATTCCGGTGTCGCTTACTCACCTCGCTTCACCCTCATCGGCTCTCAAGACCTCGATGTTAAGAGCAGCCCAAATCTCTCCACTCACTCAAGCCACTTAAGGGGCCTCCTTAGTAAAACATTTTAAACACCTCAAGGCCACGTCCGGCTGTAAGGAAGCACTGCGACGGTGGTGAAAAATACCATTATCAAACTTCGCATGTGTTCTGTTTTCTCAGAATTTTAATGGATCACTATAAGGTTTTAATACAGGAATCTGTTCATTAAAGATACAGCTACGTTGCTACAATTTAAAATACTGTTTAACATAAGAATAAATATTGTAAACAGAGGAGAATCTACAGCGATTTTTGCTGACTGACACTTTCTGATGACCACATTTATGTTTCAATAGGTAAACAAATTTATGAATTGGCGACAAAATATCGACTTTCATTTCTGCTCTGAACAAAATATTTAAAGGCTGTTCACAATAAAGTGAGCACTGTTGAAATCAACCTTTGAAAAATGTCATTGCCCCTGCATGCATGTATTTTAACAAACACACTAAGTGGCAGGCGCCTAGTAAAGTTGGTAACGACGAAGAGAAAGAAGTTCAAAGCCTCCAGGTTGAATTAAAAATTGTTCGGTAAATATTTGTCAAACTACAATTATTTATTACTCTTTTTTTAATGCACGTTAGTGTAAGAATTTTTAAATTTGTAAAATATTTACTTTTCTGATAGTTTCACAGTTTCCCTAGACCGAAGCACGAATAAGATGATCAGGCTCATTACAATGTCGATTTTACATATGACTGAAGGGCACACAATGTGCTTACGATTATATCTTAAGCAGGGCTTTCAAAAGTGCTCAGTTTGCCGTGAGCAGCATATACATTGAAATATTCCACAGATTTTTCAAAATTACTATACTGTGCCAGTTGTGTTGGCACTTGTTTCATTTCATTGTAATTCCATTAATTTATTTCTTATTTATTTGGTATTCCCCCAAATAATTGTATTTCCTATTGTAACGTGCTCTAGATATGCTTACTTATTTCGTTTATTCAATTTGAAGTTGTAAAACCAACTCAATTTTCTGAAAATTGTGTAATGTTTAAATATTTACCTGTTATTTTCTTTTATACTATTTGTTTAACAATAATAATTTTCTTAATGTTTATTAATTATTTACGTACATAATATTGTGTAAATTATTAATTTCAGTTAGCAAAATGAAAAAAGTGATTCGTTTATTATGTATTTCTCGACTTTCGAGTTATGTATTGATTAATCGCGCGAGACCATGAAGTCCGTAGCATACCTTACTTAGTATATATAGGTTTCCACTAATGTTACTTTCTTCTTCATTTTCTCACCATACAGCATGTAGTCAGTTCAATATATTATCTTGTGAAATCTTCCTTCGACCGTGAGATGATAGTATTTTTATGCGCCATTTTGGTAAATTTGTTTGTGGGTGTTTTCTTTTATTCAGACGTGATCGTATTTTGTGTTTGGGTTTCTTTTTCAAGCATTTTTGTATTTTTTGTAGCATGGCGGTTCTCCGTTTCGCATGATGGCTTAACCTCGTGGCCAGTTTTTCATCCTTCTTGGGATGTGAGCAGCACACCAATTCGTGGCGTGGTCGTTTTGGACCATGCTTCCGCTTCTTTGGCCAGCACCGCGGTAACGTCTGTAGTGTTTTCACCGTCAAAGTAACCTCTAAATTATTTTGTTTGCCTGCTGCATGTGCTCGGGAGTGCTCCGTACTTTCTGTTTTCTGAAGCAACGTCAGTGGTTTAATTACTAAAAATATTTTACTAGCGAACCGGCCCGGCTTCGCCCGGTAACAATTTAGTTTTTACAGCGATACTTTGAAAGACCAAAATGGTTACTGTGAGTCATCCTTAAAAGGTAAACATATGCTATTACGGACTTTTCTACACCTTTTTGAGAACTACAATTATGTAGTACATTAATGGGATGTATATCTTATGGTTTAGTCAGCGCAAGCCATGTAAGCGCCCTAAAAGCTGGTTTTTACGACTTGATTACAAACGGTTCGACATTTCTCTACTATCCTTGCATTAAATATAAATGTATTATACACTAAAACCTTCCTCAAGAAATTCTCTACAATATGTTGAACACCGCATCAAAATCCATTTAATAGTTCAGATGTACTAAGCGAATACACAGACAGACGCAGATAAGCGACTTTGTTTTACACTATTTAGAGATTGGAACTGCTCAACTACAAATTTTTTTTTTAACTTTATTAAGAGAAAGTAATGATGCAACAAAAAATATTTTTGTTGTAATGTATAATTTCAAATGAAGCGATCGCAGGTACCCGATGATATAGCCATGGCCATATGATAATATAATTTAATAAAAGGAGATTTTAGCTTGTTCATTATTTATCTCTTCAATACTCACCATATTAAAACAATTGTCTTTCAAAGAGACATATGTATTTGTTACCTGTTGTTATGGCAAAATAGAAAATAAATTCAAATAACTTTTCTTATAATAAAATTCATAATATTTTTTATTTTTTCCCCTCAATTTTTATTATCAACAATAAAATAATTTTATAACTATAATGTTGTGTGATAACAAAACAAAATTTTGAACTACACCATAAGTGTACCATATATATATACACACACACACACACCTCTGTTGTAATAAGTAAAACAGAAGCACACCAATAATTTATGCTTACAGTATTAAACACTACTCTGCACAGGAATCTCTAGATCCCACCTTCCATTTATGTGCCATCCTTGTGTTGTAACGAGAGTACCTATGGGTACTCAAGTTCACGACACGAAGATGCTACATAACAATACAAAAGACAGAACTGTTTACAATGTGTTTCGTATGACAACTAGGGATGCCACTTAACTTCTGTATTGTTAAGTTTTCTGTGACATCGCCGCAAGATACCTGGCTGGCATTCTGGAAGTGTACGATTTTGTCGACGTCACTCACGCACGTGGTTTTGCATACGCTTTCCAAGCGAATGTCGCAGCAGGAACTTAAAACACGCCATCACGATTCCACAATCATTAAGTACAGGTATGCAATATTCCCAGAACTGTCGGCCAGCACTTCAAAAAGCTTTCAAAAGAAATAAATACGACGAGTATACCGGATGTTTTTGAACAACGCGCACAAACTCCAGCAGTTGATTCCTCACTATAATATAAGACAAAACATTTTATACATTTTTTTCATTAAATTGATTTTTAAAGGCGCTGTGCACCCCCACAAAACCTTAATTAAAAGCCGTCTTGAGAAATATGTTGCCTACCTGTCAGGTAACATACATTCTGTTTTGAGTGTTTCTCATGTATTTCTCGAAAACTTTTCATCTGACAGTGTTTCGGTAAGGAGACCTTTTTTGTTTATTCACTCGCGCTGATTCATACAATGTCTTAAAAAAAAATCGCGTACATCTTAGGGTTACAAAGTTTTATCCAAAAATATAAATACCAACTCCTATTTTCACCATGGATGAATGGAGAGATTTGGACGGCACTTAACATCGAGGTATTGAGATCTGATGCGGGTGAAGTGAGGGAGAACCCCGAGAAAACCCACCAACCAGCGACATCGTCCGGCACGATTCCCACATGCGAGAAACCGCGAGTGACCCCCGCCGGAATCGAACCCTATTCGCCTAGATGGGAGGCGAGTAGTCTGACCACTACACCACCGCGGTTCCCATTTTCACCATGGAGGAGGGTGATATTGCCAACCGCGTTTCCAAAGGTGTGAGATCTCCGTTTTACAAAACACCATTCCCTGATTTGTTGCTTAATCGCAACCAGTTTCTGTTATTCTCAACTAAAAGCATTTTAAAATTCGAAATTTTTGGGGCGCATAACTATTAATTATCACTTTAGGTGGAAAAGTGATACATATGTTTTCGTCTTATTTTTTCGTAAGTAGTAATCTGCCGGAGTTTGCTGTCGGTGTTATTTATAAACATCCTGTATACTGGTAATGCAGAGGAAAGACTGGTTGTAGTTGACCCTAACCACTTTTAGATCAACTCGGTGTTCCTATCTCCGATGTGTAATCGATTAGATGAGGGGAGTTCCATCCTCTCATCCCGTATCAGTCATGAATGCACGTGTTGTTTTTAGAAGGAAAATTTGGGAAGATATACACCCCCCTCGGATAAACCCCGCGATGTTCATAAATTAATAATGACGTCATGCGTTGTGTAGGATTCAATATTGGTTTCATCTGAGCACAAGAACGTGGCACAAAATTTTCCCTTGTATTCAAATATATAATGTTATTTCGTATAGCAAGAACAATCGCAACGACGTAGTCTAATGTGAAGTCACGCGTACCAACAATACAAAAACGCTCACAATACAGTCTGTCCCAAAACATCATCGTTAATTGAAAGAATGGAAGTTTTACAATATGTTCTGTAAGAAAGAGAACACGCTATTATGGTCCCCCGCCCCTATCACCTTTTTTATTCAGTGATCAGTGACCGAAAATCACGAACACAATCCATTCACAGCTTTATAAATAATACATGATGCCTGTAAAAGATTTGTACAAAATTTAATCAAAAGCAACTTGTGCAAAAAAAAAACATTCAAGCTAATGGCTTATTTGTCCATTGCTGACTAGTCAGATTTATTTGTAATTACATATGTTTAAAAATAATTTCAGGAACTTTAGTCTGGATTTGTAGCAAGCAAAATTGCTGCTCCAAAATTAGTTTCATTTTACGGTACGAAAACAAATTATGCTTTTAAAATGACCATTGTAAGTAATCAATAGTCTTTCAGATATTTGAGATCAACATATTTTTGCTTAACTTGACATTTTATTTTCTTACCACTAAGCTGTATACTACTCATGTTTAAGTAAACACATGGAAGTCACTTGAGAGGAGTGGAGGGATTTGGGCGGCTCTTAACGAGGTGTTGAGAACCAATGAGGGTGAAATTAGGTGAGAATGGAGCAGCGCCGGAATGTGAGGACGGGGGAAACCGGAGATCCCCGAGAAAACCCGCTGACCATCGGCATCGTCCGGCACGATTCCCACTTAAGAAAATCCGGGAGTGACCCGGCCAGAGATTGAACCCGGTTCGCCTTGGTGGTGGGTGAGCAGGCTAACCGCTCAGTCACCGCGGCCCCATGAAGTGACTTGAGTATAAATTGCTCTGTGGTTGTTTGCCACTGCTGTGCAACTAATTGAGCGTTTTAACGTTACTTTCACTCTACGAAGAAACTAAGTCTGCCCTTTCCAGAATCAAAATGACCAGCAAACTAGGAAAAAATAAAATTACAGGTCGAACCATGGTCGCTACTGTCATGACAATAACTAAGATTATGTTTTACCTTGTTCCAAGTTTTTAGTTGTCACCGAAACATTTCCAAAGAATCACGAGAGGATAAGCTGAAAGGAGAAGTTGAAAAATTGTATACTGACGAATCATGGTGTAAGTGAAATACTGGAGGATATGTCAACTATAGCTTAAAATGCATATATTGAACCATTTCTTCTACTATTACAGGTAAAACAAACATTTAGGCACTATTTACAAGAGTGGCACGTGAAGTACCTTTTAAAAAAATGGTTTCCTTACGAAAAGTCACTCTTGAAGCAACTACCACCGTGGATATTGTTTTCAACAATTAGTGTTTTTAAAATAGTACAATGTTTTCAGAATTTGCAGATATACATTTCTGTAAAATTTCAATTCATTTCGGTCCCATCCCACCATTTGGTTCCCTCTGGAACAAAAATTGCCGTGAATAAGCTACATACATATAGCTTGTAGGCTAAATAAATGAAATGCATGCATATGCATGTGATTTATATGTACACATCTACACGTTTTTTTACATTACAAATTACGAGGGTTATTCGGAAAGTAAGGTCCGAATCGCCGTAGCTAATCGAATGTCGTGCGAACATTGTAACGCGCATGCGCGCCGACTCCCGGCATGCCTTGCTCGTCAAACGACGCCATTTGCATTGACATTATTGCAGTGTGCTGTTTACAGTGTCAGTTCAAAATGTTTAAAACAATTGATCAGCCCGCAGACTGTGAAATACGGTCAGTGATTCGGTTTTGACAGCAAGGAACGTTTCAGCAGTGGAAGTTCATCGACAGATAAGTCAAGTGTATGGCCCCAATGCGATGAGTGATAGAAAAGTGCGTAAGTTGGTTAGAGTTTTCAAGGACGGACGGGAAAATGTTCATGATGAACCGCGATCAGGCTGACCTTCAGTGATCACAGAAGATTTGGCCAAAGCCGTGGACGAAAAGATTCGTGAAGACCGACGATTCACAATTTCAACTTTAGCATTGGAATTTCTGAATGTGGGTAGTTACAGACTGGTTATCCTCACAGGCGGCAGACGTCTATGACTTAGGGATACAAAAGCTTGTAGAACGTTATGACAAATGTTTAAACAAATATGGAAACTATGTAGAAAATTAGAGAAACATGTAAGGAATTAAATAAAAAAAGTTTTTTGAAAAAATCTGTGATGGTTTATGTTTTATAAGAAATCGGACCTTACTTTCCGAATAACCCGCGTATGTTGTTAGGATTACGTGGTGGTATAGGAGCGAACTAAATCTATTTTTCACAGCGTGAAGCGTAGTTAATAAGCCTATATATATATATAGTGCCAGAAATCATATTTTACTCCTCTCCCGCCTAACATTCGGAAGCCGCCTACCCAACGCAGGATTTTCTACGGCCGGTTGCCGAGTGAGGAATTCCGAAGACTTCACGAAGAAGCCAGGTAGCTGGTTGCGTACCTTTGATTAATCAAGAAGACGAGGGTCGTTGGCCTCTGACGTTCCGACGGGCAGAGTCGACGTCGCGCTTACCTGGGTTGGAAGCTGCTCAGAGCACTGTGAGCTGTCAGCGACGACAGTTTGTAGAGGAAAAAATTCCTTGATTCATTTTGGCCGTCGGCTGAGGGAGATTTTACTGGTATTAAATGCA
>NQII01011834.1:0-25542 GCA_002778355.1 Clitarchus hookeri
AAAGGTCCATGTCCATGGCGTTATTTTTTTAATCGAATTTTGTACATTCGGAGATCTTGACATGTGGCAAACTGGATACAGGAGAGTGACGCGTAATTAATATACTCTTGTGTTGAAACTCACAGAATGTCAGCACATTATCGCCAATGTAATTAAGTAATTAAATACGCTCGACAAAGTTTCTTCAAGCTTCATTCACGGCTGTAATTAAGGCTCGGCTTCACCCCTATTGCAGAAATTCTTCATTTTTGCGTCATAATTTTGGATTAATATTACTGACAATATACGATTATAGAAAATTTTCATTTTAGGAGTTGTTTACTGTTATGTACGCAATTACAATTGTGTAATATCTGCTTGTTGTAAAATGTCGAGAACACATTTATATTTTATTAATAAATTATCGACTATTTACAACAAGAAGATAACTCACAATTAAAATTACGCTAAAAAATATCAAACAACTCTTAAAATGTAAATTTTCTATAATCGTACAGTGTCAGTAATTACCATCCATCCGAAATTATAACACGAAAACAAGAATTTTCGCAAAATGGGTGTAGCCGAGCCATTATGTAAATGACTTAAGATGCTTTTAGGTTCTCTTGTCAGGTTGGTATATTACCTGTAATTTTAGCCTAACCACCACTGACATCAGAATACGACCAAAGGTATTGTAAAATGTACTTATTCACTGAAAAGAGGAATATAAATGTTTTGTTTAACACATTTTCATATATTTTTGGAGTTTTGAATTTAACTTACAATACATTTTTCATAAAACACATTATAAGCCTTAAAAAAAGCTGATAACTTTAACGATGTGTTGGCCAAGTAGATATGTGATATTGTTAGAAAGATAAATGTGTTACAGTTATAGCAGTTGTTATTCACATGTGTACGAAACAAAGACAAATGGGATATTCAATTGCCAGGAATTTTAACCTCTCACAATTGTAGTCATGGAAGAGATTTATCTAATTCGTTGCCAACGTTACACTTTTTTAGTTAGTGTTTAAGTTAAACTGTACGTAGTTACGGACAGCGATTTTATCAAAGGTTGGTATCAAAAGTGCTGCATCAACCATGCACAGTCTTTAGTGTGTAACCGCTATAAATAAACTCTTCCTTTTTGTTCGACAACGCGCGGTGATATGGTTTCTAGGAAATTTCATTCGCTAAACAACGCATGAGGTCAACTAGATAGACAAGAATTTCATAAATAAACTTCGCGTCGCCTGTTGAGACTTCACCAAACAAAATGTGTTGTCGCAAAGCATTTAATGCTAGGGTTTCATTTTATTATTGGCTGGGGTATATTGCGGAACAATCTACTTTACGAGGACGATACTTTCATTGAAGGGACCTTGCCGGACGGTGTCGCTGGTCGGCGGGTTTTCTCGGGGATCTCCTGTTTCTCCCGCCCTTTCATTCTGGCGCTGCTCCATACTCACCTCGCTTCACCCTCATCGGCTCTCAAGACCTTGATGTTAAGAGCCGCCCAAATCTCTTCATTTATTCACTCATTTGAAGGGACCTTATACAGAATGTGGACTTCTCTTAGCCAACATTTTCTTAAGCTACAGAGCGTCTCATAAGGCCAACCCCCAAGAGGAGCTCACATATCATAATACATTCTTACTGTAGTAACACCAATCAACTCCCTTTTCTTGTAACGATATTTCAGGTTACCTACATGTAAAAGTATTTACAATTTGTGGGCCTGAAAAAAACTGAAACCAGCCTCAAAATTTTTCTGTTAAATTGTTACGGTACGTATGATAGCTTTCACAGAAACCCGCGAGTGTCTAGGGCTTCTTAACTTGGGGAATTTTTCTAAATAAATATTAAATGTTACTCAATAACATGAATAAATTATGTTCGGTGAAACAATACTTATTGTAACATACATTTATAAAGCGTAACTAGTATTAGGAACGCCGTCGCAGTTAGTCTAGAAGGGAGACGGTTGCACCGGCGATTCGAGCAGAATCGACCTGATGTGAGGTGTAGGGTACTGAGCAAGATGGACATGGAAGACTCGAATGTCCAGCAAGAAGAGAGAGGGAGAACTCGTCGTCGTGAGTACGGAGTGTGGAACAGTCATCAGTTGAAGAGAGAGAGAGAGAGAGAGAGAGAGAGAGACAGTCTTTTACAGGTTGTCAGGTAATTCGCGGGTACGGACTGCACCACACGAATCTGTGAACAAAACTAAGTAGAGACAACTCTTTGGTAAAAATGCATAAGGCACTTAGTTAACGAGAAAAACGACATGAAATGTCCAAAAACCATAGTAGCAAACATGAGGTATTCTAATTAGATAAATGTGATTTGATGGGGAAAGGCTGCAACTAATTTGTTGGTCTATCGAGTTGTGCTCAGTAGTGCCAAAGAGGTCATTGAGTTCACACGCAGTGGGTACTGGGACATGGCACTGGCCATAGGTGCATCCGGCGTCCAAGCTTCGTGCATGCTGCATGCATCCAACGTGCGGAAAAGTGCGTTGCTATGGGCAGAGCAAACGTCGAACACCTATTATGACGTTTCAAAATTTTGTATGCTTTAGCTGTAAGCTGTGTTTAGCATGATATAAAGTCATTTTACATGCTTTAATGCCGTTTTTGTCGTAAACTAATGACCTTACATTTTCTACCTAGTTTTGATCACAGATTCGTGTGGTACAGTCCGTATCCGCGAATTACCTGACATCCTGTAGTCTATTTATGGTATCTTCACACTTTTGGAATCAAACCTTTGAAAAATCACCCCATGTATGACGTACATTATTGTTGTTTTAATATGTCATGTATCACACAGTTTTTATACTTTTGTTAATACAAAAATACCTCATTTCTTAATAGATTGAACATTTATTTATATTTTATTTATAAATTATAAGTTTTTGTTTATAATTAATAGGAATAAAACAGAGAGAAAATAGGTGTGTTGGTAATACCTAGTAAGAAATAGTTCTTACGCAGAATATTATTACACTGAGTGCGCACGAATGCGGTGCACTGTCCCTCTTGTGTAATTTTCTAGACTCGATTAAGCTTCGTTTTATGCTGGAAGTAGAACTTAAACAAGGTTTCAGAAAAAATGGAAGTGACCGTGAATAGACTATATATATATATATATAGTCTATTCACGGTCACTTCCATTTTTAGAGAGAGAGAGAGAGAGAGAGAGAGAGAGAGAGCGAAATAGGAAGGACGGAGAGAAAGAGAAACTGGAAATTAAGCAGACAGTCTTGGACGAGAGTAGCTTTGAGAGGAAGTTGCACGTGGGCAGCCGACAATCGTGCTCAGGTCGGTGAGTTGCAGAGCGGAGACAACAATCCCGTGGGGCGACCATCGAGACACAGACCTCGTCCCTCGGCTGCTGCCGCTTTGTAGCACGATTCGTCAGACTTGGCAATTTCACACAAACAAATATTTATTGAATAAAAAAAACACTTCATTTGCCTTTCTATGAATTGCATTCAATAAGCTTCAAAGTCTCCACGTGAAAATTTATTAGAAACTTTTTAATGAAACCAGTTTAAAAAATACCGAAAGAAAATTTTTAGAAGTTTTTGCCACTCATGCACGACACAAAAATAATAGGTAAAACCCCAACAAATTATCTTTTTTTATTGTGCATTTTCTTTTTAAAAATTATGCGTCCTTATTTTCTAAAAATTTTTAATGTGTACACACATATCTATTATTATGAGATTACTTCCATTAGGCACTAATACTGCCGGATAAGCGATTGAAAATTTTGGATTCAAGAAAATATAGAACATGTTCTAAACAAAAATCTTGAAGGAAAACGAGAAATTCAAGATGTTGAAAGAGAAAACGGCTGCGATTATGACGTTTTTATGACGTAATATAGCATTAAATCAATTTAATTCAATAAAATTTGAAAGTAATTTTAAGAAATATTTGATCGTGTGAAAGGGCCTTTATACTGATTGGATTGGAAATAGCTTATTAACGTCCCCCAGTGTTATACCTGAAGGCGTATCAGGGGACGGCTTACAATATAACTTACGACCTAACTTCAACAAACACCCATGTCTTACCAGAGCATCCCGCGCCCCAGCCCGGCGACGCACCAATCGACTGCGCCACGGGAGGCCGGCTTTTATAACAATTGTTGGTAATTGCAGTAGTTGGCAAGCCGGCAACCTCAAACTAAGAGCGAGCCACAGACAAAAACCGATGACCAGTGCAGGTGAAGGGACTCGCCGCAATAAAATCACTATAAATTATCAAGGGGCCGCGGTGGCTGAGCGGTTAGCTTGCTCGGCTCCCACTTAGGTGAACCAAGATCAAACCCCGGCTGGTTCACTCCCGGATTTTTTCACGTGAGAATCGTGCCCGACGACGCCGTTAGTTGGCGGGTTTTCTCAGGGATCTCCCGTTTACCCCGCCCTTTCATTCCGGCGCTGCTCCATACTTACCTAAACCACTCTCATAGGCTCTCAGGACCTCGCAGATAAGAGCCCCCTAAATATATTCACTGACTCACTCACTATAAATTATCCGTATACGTCTGAAAGCTTTTGAAACCTGCAGTTCCCTTTAACTCCATATATTTTATTTTATTCTAGTGTGTACACTTTTTGTAGCGAAATTTGGAACGTAGTTCCATCAATAACGTCTCATTTAAAGTGTAAATATGAAATTTGCTTATATATATATGGGTTTCCTCGTAATTTTATATCAGTTACATTACGAACTGATATAAGAGTAACTTGCTTGCGTTGATGCTATATCGCTTTCGTTCTAACCCTAGTACTGGCATAAACAAATGCACGCTGATTCGTTTTCTGTGGTGGTTTAACCTCTGCGCTGTACATCAATTCTTGTGAAAGTAGTTCGGCTCAAAGAGAAACTCAGTTTCTAAATCACGCAGATAGTAAAACAAATATTAAATGACAGATGTTTGCAGGCTTTCGCGGCCATTGTCATGATGACTGTCTTGGCTTCCGGGCTGGAGCCGCGTCAGATCGGTTTCTGGAACCGACTTCTCGGTCACCTTGCGACCCTGAAGATGCCTACTGAAATGTACGGCGAAGCTTCGGTTCCCTGAAGATGACTACTGCAATGTACGGCGAAGCGTCGGTTCCAGAAACAAGACGCGGCTCCAACCCGGAATCCAACACAGCCAAATATTAAACGTTTCGCATTCTTACATTTTACTATACCTGTTGGCGTGCTGGTGATTTACCAAGCTTTCTCACAAAAGATATTGAAATGTGTTAGTTGTAGCATGCGCAGTGTATCCAGGATTTACTCGATATTCTGTGGTGTCTACTACTGCACTAAGCAGGTGGACGATCCCGTGAGTAGTTTCCAAAACATGTCACGGACCTGAGCAGCCGTGTGCTGATGTAGCGAGATAAAAAGAAAAGTTCAAAAGTCGCTACAAGAGAATCATTTTAAACGTTACGTGATATACGTTTTTGTCATAACATCTGGCAGACGCAGTTGTTCGACTTCAGCCGTATCATTTTAATCCTAGTGAGTTGATGTGGAGTAAGATGAAAGGTCATGTAGCTTTTTACAATGCAATTTTTAAGTAGCGAGAATCGTGATGTTTGGATGTCAGTGGAGTCAGCAGTACGCGAAATAAATGCTGATAGATGGCGCAACTGCGTGAAACACGTAGTGTCAGGGGAAAAAATATAGCAAAGGACGGCAGAGCGAACATGTGTTAAATAAAATGAACACAAACTCGGCAAAATGTTTAAATGGAAAATAACTAAGAAATTATTTCTTCCTGATCGTCCAGCCTCTGTCGGAACGCGGTTAGAATTGTTGAAAGTAATTTAATAATTATGCAACGTGTAAGTACCTGCATGTGGTCTGTATTTATAATATTTTATTGCAGCAACCAATCGTTGCTGTTTGTGGCGGAAGTGTAAGGCTGTATTTATATACACGGGTACTAAAGAAAGGGCGAACAAAGTTTAATTAGTAGGCCTGCGGTAGCTTCAATTGTTTTAGGTGGAAGAAAGCTACACAACAGACTGAGAGAATAAAATGAACATAACTTCCAAACGTGGTAAATTAACCGCAGGCTACCCGTAGCAGCTGATTTCACCACATCGTAAGCCAGGGCCCGCGGTTCTGTCCTGCTACGAGTATCTAAAGACCTAGTACGCGGCTGGAGGTGCGTATACTCAACCCCGAGAATAAAAATATATCTTATGGTCGGCAGACTGAAACTCACAATATGTACCCTAATCAGTTACTGACTGGCAAATCAGTATGGGGACAGTTAAGGGTCAGTGCCTGCCGCCTGTTTAATTGACTATAAATCAGTGAAATCCTTCTCTTTTTCCTCAAACTCATTTATTGAAATGATAACAGCAGTTCAGATATTGCAGTGGATGTAGTTCAAAGGTTTCACAGACAAGTTTATTTTGCCTGGAGACATTTTTGGTGTTTCATCTTTAGAGCAGACGGTGGACGGTGTCATATCCACTACCGCAAGACTATGCATCAGGTTGAAAGACTCTTCTTTATCCTCTCGGTCAGATGGGTATTTGACTTTAGAACTGTGACTGACAGAGGAGCGACAAGCAGAAAGCAACTGCCGTCACATTACCCAGTGGTTATCACCGAGGGACAACTAATGGGGTGAGCATCGATTCACCTAAGTGCACCAGAATATCTGAAACATGATTTACCCTTGCACCGTAATAGCACATGTAAATAATAAACTTGTGTTTAGAATTAATACACTGATAAGTTACTAGAGTGTCAAAATCCAAACGGAAAATTTAACTTTTACTATGTTTGTTTCGAAGGAATTTGGCTTTTGCCAGACATTTTACGACGAAGCAACTCGTCATCGGCGTACATAGAAATAAGCGAGTTCATTGATTTGGTTGATATAGTTTTGCAAAATGGTTAAATATTGAGTTGGAATTTACCGCATTTTCGGTACACCGAAATTTGGCTCTCAAAATATTACCACACATGATAAAAATCAAATTAGTGCTGCAAATATTTTGACTCAATGTTCTATCATTTTCTTTTGTAACGGTTCACACTACAGTTGGAAGAAAATTCTCAGCGAGGTTTATTATTCCTCATACCCATTTATCCTTTTGTAGAGGGTATGGTTCAAGGTAATTTTTTTAATATTTGTGTGTTATTTACGATAACTTTTCTTTTATACGTATTTGCCTTTGTTTTGGTTTCGAGATTTTATAACGTTAGTGATACCAAAACAAATATTACTTAGTTTATTAATACAATATTACAAGAAATTAGCAAAAATATAAGTATTATTAATATTTAACTAATACTGTATTAATAATATATCGAACAGTAATGTATGGCAATTATAATATAGTAATAATAATATAATGAAAACAACATTTTTTCACTGGGAGTATACATTTTACTCAGATTATTTGAAAAGGATATTTTACCGTGTAGGGCGCATTACCTGTGTCGATTTAACAGAAGTAGGTCACGACACTCGAAAGAAGAAATCAATAATAATCCAAGTGCTTGAGCCCTCGACTGCAGTGTCGTTGTGTAACGTCTACTGGAGCGTTGACCCGAAATAGTTGTGTGCTTGTGTTTACTCCGCCGTGAAATGGCGTGAGCTTCAAAATTACTTCTTTCATGTTTATTGCAGCTCTGGCCACCGGTTTTTACAGACTTCTGAGACAAAAATTGGAAACCCATAGAAGTGTCTTTACTGATTCCTGGTGCGTGTCTAAATCTTAATAAGAAATATTATCATAATTTGTATTTTAGTCAACGTAGACTACGTCTACGCGTGTATAGTTTCAACTAAACATGTTGAACTCCACTGCATTTCTAATTAAACTCTCTAAACTTAAATTAGTGATTTCAAGCAATGGAATTATTTTAATGAGACTTCAGTTAATGAGTTGTGATCTAGTGGCGAATCAAAAGAATGCTCTGAGGTTTTACTGTCAAGCCCGTGCAATGCAGTAGGAATCACTGTAAACCACTATTTAATCAGTGAACACCAGCAACAAAAATTACCAGTAGAATTTTACTGATTCAGTAGGAGCAATTTCAACAGACCTGCAGTCAAATTTGCTGATTTGGAGCAGTTTCGACTGTTTCGATCCTAAAGTGGGCCTGAACGAAAATAGAGTAAAGTTCCAAGGCTGCCGCCTGAATTTATAACAGCCGAAAATGTGCAGTTTGATTGCTTCCCATAATTTCGATTCTATAAAACATATTGCAGCCGCGTTGGTATAGTAGTTAGACTACTCGCCTTCCACCAAGGCGAACCCGGTTCGATTCCCGGTGGGGACGCTCCAGGATTTTTTCACGTGGGAATCGTGCCGGACGATGCCGCTAGTTGGCGGGTTTTCTCGGGGATCTCCTGTTTTCCCTGACCTTGAATTCCGACGCTGCTCGATATTCATCTCGCTTCATCCTCATCGGCTCTCAAGACCCCGATGTTAAGAACCACTCAGACCTTTCCATTCTCCACGCTATAAAAACATTACTAGACAGAGTACACGTTATACGAAACTAGAAATAAAATTTCCCACACTTTATTGTACGTCAGTCACTACATTTATATTCCTACTTGCATTGTGCTAAAATGTTTTTTAAGTCATTCCCTCTAAAAAAAATTTTTTGTTAGCTCTCGTTCAAGAAGATTTTTGTTACGTCTAGAGTATTATGGTTGCTGCTATTAAGCAAAAGTTAATGTCGGTTTTCTATCTCGCACGCAGAGAGTTACGACAGGCGCTTTGGAAACGGTGACAACGAGTTTCTTGGTTTCCATCACGATATCCATTAATCCTGAGTCACACTGTCGGCTGGAGCCCAACCATGGCTGTTTCAACTTCCTCTCCAAATGAGTTTTAGCGATCACGACTACTCGGCATGCAAAGGAAAGCGCAGTGCAATCTGTTTCGTATGTTATGCCTCGCACGTTTCTTGGAATTTGTATTCACTTCGCAGTCACCTTCTGGCAACCCGCTTCTCGTACTCTGTGAAGTCACCGGAGCTGATTTAGCAAACTTAATCTACTGCTATCAGTTTTTAAACATATTTTTGTTTCGGATAAAAATTAATTTAAAATTTTAGGAATACTAATAAGGCCTTCCGCTATAAAATGTTGCGTAATGGCATTAAATGTGTCATTAATACCGCGAAACACGACAAATATGTACATCACAGTGCTTAAACAATAATGAGTGCTGACTTGAAATGTTCTTCTGTCGGACAATTTTTATCTTCAACACATTACAAACAGTCTTACTCTCCTTAAATATAATTTAATGGGCATTCTTAGGTAGTTGTAAAACCGGCATTAATTAAAAATATGTTCATAACTTACTGTTTACTCTGCGTGCGTTCTTAGGCACGTTTTGTAAGTTTACAGTATCTGTGTTTTAGAGACTCAAGAATGCTCATTTATAAAAAATGTTGAGTAGACCTGTAACCGAGTATAGTTTGTAAAGTTTAACACAATTTATCAGAATCACGCAAAAATTCCTTTTTGAGTGAAAATTATAAGACGCGAAAGTTCGTTTATTAATCCCGCACTCGATGATTCGGCAAAGTTACTAAACATATGTTTTACGTCCATATGCCCCTTTTAAGATTCATTTTTCTGTCAAGGACTCGTCTACAAAAGGGAACGTAATCACTTACACATAACAAAAGACGTGAAACATTTATTATAATCGGAGCTCAGCTATAAGTAATATAGCAAATCCAATCCTTAGTTACAAGACAGCATTTCTGACAGTTGCGTGTCTCTTTTGTATGGTGAACGTGTTTGTAACTGCGGCAGAAAATGTAACAGAAAATATTATATTCCAGTATAGTTATTGGGGGAGCTCTACAGGCGTAGAGAAGGCAATTCCCATAAGGCAGGAAAAACTATAACATTCTTGGCCCTCCGGGCAAGAGGTTTATACTGTACCTACAGAAAGCCAACTCCCGATCACTAGAAAGAAATTACCAATTCTAAAAGCATGATACAGAAATGCTAGGCACCGGAATGACAAACGATCGGGAAACAGAAGAATAAATGAAGTTATACATTTTAGGAGCAACGAACTTGAAGAACTGATTGTCGACATAAATTGAATTAGCTGACAAAAATCTTTTATTTTGATCAAGTGTTTGTCATGAGTATTGAGTTATAAGCAAGGAATCTAACTGATCTAACTAGGGCCAGTTTGATATAGAATTTACGTCGTAATAGTAAAATACCGGAAACAACCGCACACTTCCTGTGTTCTGGGGCACGATAAGGTAAAGTACACAAGTTGTGAATTTATTTATTTTAACTCGCTCGTATTAATAACAAACTGACGGACATATTTTAACACAAAAGTGGGCGGAAATTAACTCCTATTATCTGGATATTTGCCGGAGAAAAGGGCCTATGCTATTTTTCCTTTACTGGCTTTGTATATAATCACTTTCCAAGTGCCATTTTTATTGCATTAGCTGTCGAATCAAATAATAAAGGTTTAATTTAAACATAGCATGACTGAATAAGCGTGTGTGCGCGCGTGTCCTGAAAACATTTTTACTTTTACATCGACTGTAACAAAACGAGGGTAGCCCTACATATTTCTCCCATCTGTCTGTTTAATTTTTTTTTGTCTGTTACCAACACTTTATTGACCAATTTCATTTTAAAAATGCAATTTTCGGCAAATTAGACTCACGGATTACTTCAACAATTAGATGGTGACCAATGGTGATAGAAGAAATAGTTTTAAAAAACCTTTATCGATACATGATTAAAAAGAATATTTGCTTCCACAAAGTTGTAATTCCCGTCTCGATATTTTTGAAATATCAGTAAAAAGATAACGAATATTATTCAAGTGTTACAAGACACGTCAAAAAAGTGTCGATTTACTTTCATATTTTAATGTTTTAAAGCCAGATTCTTATTCATATGAAACTAGGAACTAATGTATCTAATATCTGTGAATGATAAAAATTTTTGACGTGACAACGTCTTAAATTAGGTTGCGGCTGGGAGTCACTTATGAAAAAGTGTAACGCTCGGTAACGTTACGATGAGTCACCGAGGAGGGGTAATCAAGGGAGGGAAATGAGGGGAGGAAACAGGAGGGGAGCCGAGCCGGCCAAGGAGAAAGCCACCTTGCATGGAAGCAATTCCAAAGACGAACGACGCGGTGGAGCTAGCGTCGCAGTTTTACAATTAATAAATGTAATTAGACGAACCACAAGGAAATTAATAACGCGCTTGATAAATAAAGACGCTCTCGCATTACTAAAAAAATATGTTTAATGAATATTCGTTGCAGTGACAGATATTGTGTTTTTGACGTGACAACGTCTTAAATTAGGTTGCGGCTGGGAGTCACTTATGAAAAAGTGTAACGCTCGGTAACGTTACGATGAGTCACCGAACGAGAGAGAGGCCCGCCGAATGCCTTGCGTCTCTCTCCCACTCAACTATGATCGGTCTGCCGCGCGCGCAGCACTACGTTGTCACGTAAAATCTTCGCCCGTAAAACCGACTTTACAGGCAACCATTTTTTTTTTAGGCTATGTTTACTTTTACGCGGTCTTTTCAGTTCCTGAATTTCTGTTTCAATACCATCCACTTTTCAGGTTATATAAAGCAAATAACAACAAAAATTTCTTGATAAAATATCAACATCCTACCAAAAAGCCGAAATCCTATTTTTAGCAAACATTTATTACTACATAGTATAAAAGGAAGTCCCTGGTGCGCGTCTGTCTGTCTGTATGACTGCGCTAATACAAGAACCACTAAATGGATTTGGATGCGGTTTCCACTGTTATGATTTGCATTTATCAAGGAAAATTTTTGTGTATTAAAAATTGCCCTAGCACTTATAGGAGCTGAGCATTAATAGTATTAGTGAATCAAGTCGGGGAAAACGTCTGCCGCCAGCGCGCTCTCATGGAATACGCTGCCTAATCATTTAGAAAGAATTGTGTAAAATTAAATGATCTACAAAAAGTCGGTGGTAGCATATACCTATTTTCAATATACGACGAGTAAAAAACGTATTTACAATTTAAATTACGCAGTAAAAACCAACTTATAATTCACTGTATTTTCTAATCATAAGGAACTTAATCTTTATCAAAATAAATTAAATCTAAATTAAAACTGTTTAAGGTAGATAAGAAATGTCCGGTACAGCATACAATTTGGCCCAACGTAACAAAACTAGGACTCAAAACAAACACGAGAATACTTACGTCTTCAGAAGATAGCAGCATGTTTGCTGACATACTACTGAAAGTCGGAAATGGAGAACTTCGAATGGATTGTGGAAAAATTTCTCTCAATAGTGATATATGTGTTTTAGTCACCGACCACCAACAACTGATAGATAACGTATACCCTGAAATAAACGACCTTCTAAATATGACACTATCGTGGTTCAAAGAAAGAGCCATATTAACGCCTATTAACGAACAAGTGGAAAAAATTAATGAATTAGTGCTCGCAGAATTCAATGCGCAAACACAAGTATATTTCTCAGTAGATACAGTACTCGGCAGTGAAGAAGCTGTGCACTATCCACAGAATTTCTTAATTCATTGAATCCTTCTGGCATGCCACCACACAAACTGATTTTAAAAGTTGGATCTCCCATCAATCTATTGCGAAATATAAATCCACCGAAATTATGCAACGGGACTAGGTTACAAATACAATGTTTAAAATGTTATCTCATTGAAGGTACTATTCTAACTGGCTGCGGTACTGGAGAAACTTTTTTAATACCTGGAATACCAATGATTCCCTAGGATTTGCCTTTTAATATTGAAAGAGTCCAATTTCCAATAAGAGTTTGTTTTGGCATGACCATAAATAAGGCACAGGGTCAAACACTTAACGTGGCTGGAGTGGATTTGAGTGGAGCTAGTTTTTCACATGGTCAACTATACGTAGCCCTTTCGCGTGTCACGTCAAACAGAAATTGTTTTGTGCTGGCGGTCGGAGGCAAAACGATTAATGTTGTATGCAAATAAATTTTTTAAACCACTATCATATAATATTGTTCTATTAGAGATATATAAATGTGGATAAAGCGATGATGTATGTGAGGATCGTAGTAAATTGAGGTCCATAATCTTTGCCTACTTTTCTGGGAGACAGGCGTGACGTGTATGTGTGTTATACATGATAGTAATTTACTATCATATAATATTGTAATTGGCTGGGTCGCTAGTTCTTCATAAAGATGTTAGTAAAGCTGAACTTCAATATAATAAAAAAACATAATTATAACTTGAAGTAAGTGAAAAAATATTTATTTAATTTAGAGATAGTTTTTAAATACTGATATATATTGTTACGCGAATTCTTTTGTACGTCAGTATTGTAGAACAGTGGTTTTTGCAAGTAATATATAATCATATATACATGTACAACATTTGATAAACCAACGATTTTATGCCACTAAAATGCTACCCAAAATATTACTTCAAAACATGCCTACAGTATTCTCAGATTGGCAAGTGCGTTTCACGAATACTGTATATGTTTTAACTACACAGTAATTAAAGTCGTATTTTGCGATCCTCCAGGAAAATTACAAAAATGATTTAGTTTGTTATGTATTTCACGCGGCCGTTGGTCCGTTATAGCGTGCACGTGTACTTCTGGCGAGTATTTAGCACAAGCTTGTTCTTGAATTACAGGACCATGCCTGCAGTAAGGTTCACTGTCTCCATGTCGTAGTTATAGCTGAAATATATATGTATAATTTTACTGATGGTGTAATGAAAACATCTTCATCTACAAATATATTTTTACGGCGTGCACAGTACAGATTTCCCTCTTCTTACCTCCCAACATTTTAAAACATTTTTGTGGTCCTTATAAAAGCGTTAAATTGAAGTTTCACATATTGTATAGAAATATTAATTTACAATTTTTTGCAACGATGATTAAAAAGGTTATCAAAATTTTTTCACTTGTTAGTGGTTTTGACTTTCTCCCAAACGTAATTATTTCATATAAAATAAAAGAATTACGTAGAATTATTCGTCGTGTCGGCGTATCTGTTAGTGCATTGCCTCTTAGTGAGTTCATGCCTTTTCCTTTCTTAAATAAAAACTTGAAGTTCACATACTGGAGCTTATCAGAGTGCGCACGCACATACTCGTTACTCAGAGAGGTAACTCCAAATTTTTCACTCGCTTAGCTACCTATGGTTTCAGACGTAACTACCAGTATTAATGGTACCTTGAATATCTCAAGAAAAGCAAGAGTAATGTATGTAATTAAAATTGAGCTTTATTTGAAAAAAGTCGCTGTTTTGGTGGTTCTTTTTTTTTTTTAACACTTGCAAAAGAAGAAGGCTTACGTATACTAACAATTTTTTCTGTTGATATTTACAATCTCTTTATTTGTATTTGTGTCGCAACCATTGACAGTTTTAGTTACTATACCTCTACTTAATTCCAAGTTTATTTTAGCCAACGAGTTGTTCCCCATTAGGCACAGTTACGATTTTCTACATAGGTGCTCTCGTGAGTGCTATGGCTTGTCACCGTGTTAAAATTATAAGTAAAAGAAACCCTAATAAATATACCGTTATTTATCGAAATTGTGTGCTGTTTTTTATCAAACTAATTACGTTACGTCTTTCTTTTCCCCTGCTCTTTTAATTTTCGGGCACCAAACGAAGCAAACACCAGCTGAAAAATGCCGCGCTAAAAGTTGTTTTCTACTTCTTGCATCATGTTTGGTGGCAGAAATTGAAGAAAAACTCGCCACAGTAATGGATGTCAGGAATTATTACTCAATAACATGAAACAACCAACAACCTTGGCCTTTTACCTAAATTATTTTAAAATTAAGGATTAAAGTTTACCCCTAGTTCAGCCTAAATTAGGTAGTTAGGCGATCACGAGAATAAACAAACAAATGTAATGTTGTCGGTTACAAACTTATAATTAATACGAATGCTTGATTTATGATGGAACTTGCCCTTTAAAATAATTTTCATTCCATTATGATAATGTAAATTGAATACTTGGATTTAACCTGAGGTATATATGGAAATGAAGGTTTTATTGAATGATTCTTGAGGTAATGATTAGCGCTGAACAGCCACGTTTTGAGAGCACCGGTTAGAACGAAACGAGGTGAGAATTGAGCCGCGGCAGAATGCAAGGGCGGGGACATGATGTAACGAAGAAAGTTGAAACAGCCCAGTCGCCAATACTCGACCGATTGTTCGTATGACATCAACATAAGGGGACTCTTAACTTACCAACACTTCGCGCTGCGTAACTTCAAACATTTCCTTTTAAATTTTATGTCGTTACGGGTTTACTCCTTATACAAAAGTCAACTTTATCATTACACCGTTATCCAAAGCAATTTTACCGTCAAATGAAACAAGAGAGATATAAACACGGTGAATGTAAAATACACTGGACGAGCACCGCACAAAGGAAATACACGTTATATGCAAAGGACGAATGCCGAAACCTGTGAAATTTTTTCGTAAAAAACCAATTGTTTCCTACTAAGTTTATAACTGAATTATAGTCATAATATTTACGTATAAATAGTTGTTTTAATATATTTTATTGGAGTCAATAAATTGGTTAATTTTATGGACATCAAGATATCACACAACCAGGAAACCATAGTTATNTTAATTTTATGGACATCAAGATATCACACAACCAGGAAACCATAGTTATATGCGTGAACAATGAAAGGCATTCGAGATGTAGATAATAGGAGCTGTAAAATCTCAGAAGATGTTATTCCCTTTCTCCTTTTGTGTTAACTGTTAGCATTTTGCACTTAAATGTCGTTATTTTCTCGATTAAACGCGATCTCTGCACAAGTGCTAAATGCTATGTTAGAGCAAAGTTGTTTTCTTAAATAACAGTGTGTTGCCTGTAAGCATGATACCACTTAGTAATATATACGTATTTATATAAAATAAACGATTGGAATAAAATGAAAAAGAAGATATAGTCCATTCACGATTACTTCAAATATTTCTGAAGCCCTGATAATGTTCTACTTCCAGGAAATCCTCCCCATGCAAACAAAACTTAAGCAAGTCTAGAAAACTGCACCAAAGGGACACAGCGCCCGGATTCGCGTGCTGTAAGTGTAATAATATTTTGCGTAAGAACTATTCCTTACCAGGCATTACCAAAAACCCTGTTTTCTCCCTGTTTTTATTACCATTAATTATAAATGAAGTATTATAATTAGTAGATAAAATGTAAATAAAATTTTAGTTTCATCAAAAAATGAGGCACTTTTATGGTCTTTTATGTTAACGCAAGTATAAAACGCTGGTGATACTAACATAATTTTGAGGTTGATTTTTCATAAGTTTGATTCAAAAAGTGTGAAGAAACAGTGAATGGGCTATAAATATGCAGTTCCACAAACTCTTAAAAGTTTACATAAAGAATACTTACGAATAGTCTTTAATAACAGTCAAATAAACTATAATTCTGAATAAAATTTGTTGCGCACGCTATCACTTAAATAAATCTGCAATGCGTGATCGTCACTTCTGTCTGATTTTGGAAAATCGAGACACTTCTATCAGTCTCGCTTTGGTTATATCGACTATGACATTTTACGTTTGGCCTAATGTGGTACATTAATCGTTTGAGCTGTCACGTGTCAGATTATAATGAAAACTTCAACTATGCTCGTACGATTACAAAAGAAACGGGAAACTATAATACTTCTCGCCTCACTCTTGTATTGCCTTTTTCTCATGTAAAATTATAATGACACCATTGCAAAGCCATAGAATATACAAAGGTACGTATTGACAGGTATGCGTACTGCACAGAATTATTTCATCTCACCGTATCATAATTTCTTTGTAAACACTCATTGTTGTGGCTGCAGCACAATGGGATTAATTTCAGTAACATACAAAACTCGAAACGTTATACAGAGAGTCAAACTTAAGCGAATGATTAAAGTGGCCGCCTGGTTGAAGTAATTTTGCACGTCTGAGGCCTGCCTAAAAGCGTGGAAGTGCTAGGGGCGACCGAGACATGCGTATCAACACTATTATCGCCTCTACGCGCAAAGCACTGAACTGGCGTGCAGTCTTGCCGTCGATAACGCACCTCTATGAGACTTTCAGTGGAGACCCTACAATTTTATGACGCAATAATAAAAATAAAGATTTGATGCACGTCCCTCTTCCTTTTTTTAACGTTTTGTACCGGAATGTTCATACCTAAAAGTGAGGGTGAAAACACCCATTTGAGCCATTTTCACTATCATAAAATTGAGAGAGAAATGGAGGAACTGAAAAACATATACAGACGCTTAGCGTTCCTTAAACGCTGTTCGTAAGCAGACCTCGCTCTGACACGTTGGACGGTGTTTTAATAAAACGTTTTCTGCTGGAGCTCTGCACATCGTTCGGCGGCCTACCCAGGCGGCCACCTCAATCATTTTGCCTAACGAGTTCTGGTGGACTCTCTTCTCCTAAACATTTAAATTAAAATCCAGTGTATTGTACAGGCTTTTCGTTCAAGATTATATACAAACTTTTAAAACTTTTGAATCCTCGATATCAAAAATAAAAACCAGTTTTTCGTATTTAGTCTAATGAGGTTTGCTGTGTTACAAGACGAATTCCACTCTTACTTTTTAACTTTAGCAGCAGTAAAATGAAAAAACCAGGTAAATTTCAGAAGCAAATTGTCGATTTACCATGCATGGCGATTATCCAATGAAACGTGATTGTATTTTTCACCGAACAACTTTTTTTTACGCTGCAAATTCAATAACACAAATAACGTTAAGGTATGGTAATATTTATAGCAAATGGGTTGAATAGAGAGAACGTACACGTCCTCACGTTAAATTCTTTGTTTTCTTGCATGCTAGTGCTCACTTTTAGCAACGTCCATCGGGAAACTAAGTTATGTTTGGTCACTGCTTTTATATTTTTGTAATTGTTTTACCCATACACTTCACAGCTCTGCACAGTGTCAAACTTAAAAAATAACAATTACAACACAGCGACAGGCTAAGAAAGTTTTACTTCCAGAAAAACAACGTGTTTAGTTACCGGCGCGTCCTGCCTTCTCCACCCCCTTTCCGACGAAGTGACGTCACGGAGGACGGGTAAAGGAATGGAACATAGGAACATCAAGGGCGGGATAAGTGGGATCCCTTAGAAAACTCGCCGACCAACAGCAACGTCCGTAACGTTTCCCACATGCGGAAATACGTTTGAGCCCGCCGCGCGGTTCGCCTTGTTGGGAAGCGAGTAATCGAACTACTTCACCACCACGGCCCCCATGTTTTAGGGAAAAAACAATGCTTAACCATAACTTAAAGTCACTAATATAGAATAATAATACAAAAGAACTTAAATATCGCAGAATTTTTGTGTATGTGCTGTTCCTAGATATTTAAAATAGCGCAACGAGCAACCTCGTTATTTCGTGCACTTGCACGTTTTAAACAAAATGCTATAAAATTAATGTTTTGAAAATGAAACCCCTAGTTCTCTCTCATATGCCCGAGAGATAAAATTGTCAGTAGAGTAGAGTTGCAAAAAGTAAAATTTCAAATGAATAATAATGAACTTTACTACGAACACGCGTCCGAATGAATCTCGACAACACAGCAGGAGCATGAAAACTAACTCAACCGTAAGCTTAAATAGAACCCATAATGCTGTACTCGCCACGTTATCACGGTATCGTGTATCTTGTTTCTGAATTACTTTCAGGTGTTTTTACCCAATTAAAATGTACATATATTGTTGTTGATAATTCTTGTTTGGAATGGCTAATGGAAATTGACCTGAAAATTTGGTCTCCTGAAACCCAGACAGGTTTCGTCCTGATTGTTTTGCGAAAATTCAAAATGTCAGACATGGGGGAATAAATGAGTATTTTCAATGCCCTTCCAATTTGAAAGTATCTGTTGCTTCAGAATATCCCCACTAGATGTAGGCGGATTTAATAGTAACATCAAATATTCACGCAAACACTTTCGAAAATATTACAAAAATTCTGGATTCGATTCCTGGCAGGTTCAGGGATTATTCAGATGCGTAAAATATACGTCAGAGGGGTATATCCGAGTTCGTGGGGGTGGAGGTCTATGTAAAAATCAAAGAACGAAATTTGATTTTTAATTTATTCACTTGGCTATTATTTACACATCTCTCTTTACTATATCCATTGGTGTTATCTCAGTGAACACAATATTTAATGTATATCTGAATTCTAACTAATGTTCTTGTAAAAGTCTCTATATTAGTTATAGTCACTTAATTAAAAATCATTATTTACACATATTGAATCAGTCCATTTCTATCATTCCGAATGTTTGCCACTCACGCATCCAGTCCCGCCCGCCAGTCTCTCTCTCTACTGCACTGACACTCGTAGTCCGCAGACTTCACTCCCGCTGGTCACTTTCGCCACCACTCGTCCCTCTGCTGGCTCGTTTCGCTTGTATTTGCACAGCTGTCACTTGAGGTCGCACAATCCTCTAACGCTCAAACTCTGAGAATTCTCGGCTTGGAGGCCGTCTCGGCTTAAGTAGCCTCGCTTGCTTGCTCGATCTGGAAGGTTCTCTGCAACCAAAGTCTCGCTGAGAGAGGCAAGGGTTATGAACCAGAACATTCTTTTAAATATAACCACAAGAATTCGATCTTCTGAAGGTCAGGAGCACGCGAGTCACGATAGGCTTATCGAGGCAGTGCGCGGCAGTTTGCCTCCGTAAATCTCCACGCGCTTCCTCGATCACATCTCACCTGACCTCCATACATTCCTTCGCTCTCGCGAACAGTATGGGGCAAGGGAAGCGATGAAGAGCATCAGAATTTAACAGCATTGTTCCTAGAATAAATTATCCAATAGCTAACCGATCTACATAATCCTGCTTATTTTGCCTTTGTCGTCCAAACCTTCATCAAAAACGTTTCTATACTCGGTTCACGGTTAAATGAGTACTTTTGAAAGCTATGCTTAAGATATACTTTTGCACATAGTGTATTCTGCCACAAGATGCAAAATTAACATTGCCACAGGCCTGATTACATTATTCTTTCATCAGCCAATTAAAACTGTAAAATTACTATAAAAAAAATGTTTTACAATTTTTTTAATTTTTGCACTTATTGGCACTTAAAAACAATATAAAACTAAATCAATCGTTTTAATATTTACTTATGTTTACCTTACACTTTTTATTAAAAATTTAGACATGGGACTACTTTCCGTCGCATCGTTACCAAATTCACTGGGCTAATGCTGGTTAGTCTGTACGTAAAAACATATGCAGGTAAAGACAGTGACATGTTTCCAAGGTTGATCGCAAAGTGTGTTGATACAAGCACCAGCAAACACAAAGTTGTGTTGACAATTGACAAATAAACACAGAACGATTCATGCATTTTCACTTTCCTCCCTCCTGTCAGAGTAGCGAAGCGATTGTTGAACGGCGATTGAATTATAAATTGATCACTCGGCACTCGCCACTAGCTGCCTTCCCTGCTCGATGCTCGAGTGACGAGTGACGAGTAGTGGGGAGTAGGACTAAAAGATGGCGATCGCTCGGTTTAAAACATTCGAATGACGAGTACGAATAATCGGTCACTCGAATGATCTTTCATAATCGAATATTTCGAATTTCGTCACTCGATTATGCCCATCCCTATTTCAAAGGTGCTAAAATAACCGTGAACATCCTTTAAATGTAAGTAAGGTGTATTCTATCCAGGTTGGGAAGCTCAGTGCTTTTAGTCTGACAACAAAATTTTTTCGCCACTAGGTTAGCGCTAGTGTCGCATGTATACGGGATTTTTTTTTTCAATTTTCTAAGTTAAAAAAACGAAATAATTGCAATTGTCATAAATAAAATATAAAATAACTTCTTTACTAAGAATATTCTTTCTTTTTTATTATTTACGTAGCTGAAATCTTAATTATAAATGACTGCTTTGAAACAGTGCGCATCTAGCGGCGGAAATTTTCCCTATGCCAAACTCTTTCATAAGTAAACTCGTTTTGTTCTTAACCCATGTAGCATTAACCTCAATGTAAGAAACAAAATAAGATAGCTTCAGTGTTGCCAGTATGATAAGCGTGAATTACGTCTCCAGAGATAAGTAACACATTCGAGCATATCCCATCAGGGCTGTACCTTGAATCATGGGCAACCACTCCTTTAAAGAAGTCTTGCACTCCTACGTTTAGCACAGACGGCTCAAGGGCCGGGCGCTGACTCGTAATATGGCGCCAAACCACGGTAGAATATCTTTTAAGTTGTTGGAAAAGGCACTTTTTCAAATTTAAGATTAATTTTTTAATTCATAAATGTTGGTTCTATGGAATACAGAGGAGGATAACATAAACTGCATAATTTTATTAATTGTATTGCTTTCATTTTATTCTAGCAATAAGTCAACGTAAATCCATTACACAAATAGAATTGCAAGGCATTTGACTTTACAATTTGACTTTAAGTTTGCTTTCCGACTCGTTGTTTCCTATGGAGCTTAACACAATGGAACTGCCAACGATAAAGTCAAGCACCCTTAACTTTAAGATTTCGAAAAGTTGAAACTTAAAGTCGAAGTCAAGCAGCCATGTTGCCGAGAATCTATTAGAGGTTAAGTGGAATTAATATTTTGTTTAGTGTAAGTTGACTTTCGTCTTGGTATACGAAACCAAACAAAGAAATGGCAATTGAATGTAATGTGAAGAGGAAACATATGAATTGATAATTATGAATAAAGTAAACAAGTGTCTTGTTTGAAAAAAAAATTAAATATAAATTATAAAGTTATTTTATAACATGTACGTAAAATACTTTCCTGGGTACTATTTAATGATTTACATAACAATATATACATTTTTACGAATATTGCAGAACCGATTTTCAATTTTCTGAACTTTGACTTTATGATTGTATTGTGTATCGTTGGTTTCGTCAAGAACGGAAAAGTGAAGTCAAATGCTAAAGTTTTCTACTGTTTAAGGGACTTTATTTATATTTATCTCGCGTTACCCGATCAATTACTATTACGCACTCGCTCAAAGAGTCATCCATTGCCCGTTTTGGCCTGCAGGCTAAGTGTACCATTGTTTTCTTATGTAGAATTTTAAAACGTCATTTCTTCAATACATATATAAAAAAACATACTATAAAGCAGCCTTCGCTCGCCCTTAACAGTAAAACCAAAGCTATTTAGCAATGAGAGAATATTAGTATTATGTTACACCATTTGTTAAGTTAAAAAGAACTGATTACAGGATTTACCTCGCACTTACGGGAAACGGCGAAATACCAGTAATTATCGGTCCCGGGGGAAGTGGATGAGAATATGTGTGAAGCAAAGCAATCCTCACTAGCTGGCACGGGTAAAAAATTTACCTCGGGCCTTATCTGGCGCTTAGCGAATGATGGCGTGTGTGCCTGGCCTATCACTGCGTGGCACGACTTCATTAAACGCTAACGACATTCTACTGCCTTCACAGAATACATTAGCAAACGTGGGTTCACTGAAGCACAGCCCGTGCGAGTGTTACATGATGACAATTCTGAAGTTTTTAAACGTTATGTATATTTGCATGGAAATTCCACAAGCAAAAGCGATATTCATGAACACAACAAAACCTGGCTGTTAGGACAGCTCAGAATGTATACACAATGAGCATCGGGTGCAGCTGAATCCTGTAAGAAAACAAATTAATTAACCCGCCGATGGACTTAACTTGTTTTAATAATGCAAACAAAATATAATCATGGTGTTATAAAGAAGAAAAAAACTATTTTGGCACAATTCCTAGACCATAAAAATTATATAAAAATAAAAATAAAATTTTGTTATGAGCTATCTCTACTCAAGTTGACGGCGTTTGTTGCAGACGTGGTTGGCATTTGGACTGATTTTATTTTTGGAACAGTGTATGCCCAGGCCACGCCCTCGGTGTTCTGGGAATTCCATAACAGGGGAAGGATTGGCCCCGGCTGGAATATTAACAAATACAGATGTGGCGTGGGTGGTGGCCGGGTGTAAAATGTTCTAGGCTGTGGCTGGACAGGATAAATAGAAAGCGGAGCTAGAATGTGTGTTTACATACTATAGTAGTAGAAGTAGTAGTTATAGTCCATCCACGGTTACATCCGACTATTATGAAGCCCTGCTAAAGTTCTACTTCCAAGATATTCCTCCGCCTCGTGCAAACAAAGCCTAACTAAGTCTACAAAATTACACCAAAGGGAAAATGCACCGCATTAGTGCGCAATTAATTCAATAATATTTTGCATAAGAACTATTTATTATTAGGTATTACCAGCATACCTATTTTCTCCCTGTTTTTATTCATAGAATTAAAAAATAAAATACTCTAAATTTGTAGTTAAATCACAAGTAAAAGTTAAATTTAAGGTACATTTATGTTAACACAAGTACAAAATGCCTGTTATTTAGACGACATAATTAGCAAACAACTAAACGTGCTATACATGGGATGATTTTTCAAAGGTGTAATTCAAAAAGTGTGAAGAAATCGCGAATAGAATATAGTTTTAGTAGTAAGTTAGTAGCAGTGGCAGTGTACTGTGCGATGTGAATGTTTCAACAAAAAGTTTGTTGATGAAGTGCGAGTATTAAGGTGAAATTTGAAATAAAGCTATTTGTTGAAGGCAGACCTGTGACGTCTCTTTACAGTGTTTGGAACTTCTCGGGATTCCAAGGTCGGTACAATATATACAAAATCAAGTATTCAAAATGTAACTGAAGTAGTGTAGAATAATATAGTTAATTTTTTGGTGATGTCATGAGATTTGTCATAAAATACAAACCACAAGAAATAACATTTTTAATTTATTTGCGGATGTTAATATTGGATTTGTCAAGATTTTGGTACGATGTTTCTGTAAACACATGATTTATCATCGTTGCTATGTAACGGTCCGGAAAAAAAATTAATTAAGATAGGAGACGACTCAAATCAAAGTATTAGTTTTCGGGCAAGAGACACTGTTAATGTTCTGTTTAATATAATTTCTTTGGCAAATTCAGTTTCGCATCTTTCATGTCACGATAAATAAGTTTCTTCTTATTGCAGAAAGAAATATAAATATTGAATGAAATGTAAAATAGTGTAAGTAATGTGAATTGAACGGTTCATCTCCTTCTTCACCAACTTTACTTTTAGCAACTTGTTGCGGGGTCCATCTTCACTTCGTCTAACAAAAGGTTTTTTTTCCTCCTTTGAGGTTATATCTTTGTCCATCCTTTCTCGCAGTCTCCTTCTATTTCCCTTAATTTATCCTTCGTGCTAAGTATTCCTAATCTTTACCAAAGTCATTGTTTTGTATTCTTCTTTTTCTTGTACAATATTTAACTGATATTAAAGCTCTTATCTCTCTAGTGAGTTTGTTTATTAACCTCGATTCCTTCCGTTTTGCTGGGACTGCCAGGTTTTATGCAGATTGAGTGCAGTGTTTCTCCGGTTTTTATTCTTAAAATGTTTGTTTATCATGCCACGTAATTTTTTTAATGAGCACATCTTCGGTGTCATGTTTTGTCATGATTGTAAGATATGTTAATTCGTAAATAATAAAGAAGATTTAGCTCCTTCAAGGTTTGGTCATTATCGCTATTTTAGTACACGTCGGATCTTTCCTATAAACGTCAGTATTTATTTTTTCGTAACATACATGTTGTATATTGTATGATTGACATATTCTGTTTAAATTTGTTTATGGAAAGGGCTTATTAACGTACCCCGGTGTTATGCCTGAAGAATTATCAGGGGACAGCTTACAAACATACTTATCACCTTACTTAAACTAACACCCATGCCTTACCTGGGATTCGAACCCAGAGCCTCCCGCACAGCCGGGAGGCGCACCAACTGACTGCGCCACGGGAGGTCAGCTATATTATGTTAAAAGTAAAATTTCCTATTTGTAAAACATTTTCTGTCAAACAAGAGTGTGGCATCCCCCGTGCACAAAAGAGAATACACATCGTGTGTTTATCCAGCTGTATACCTCTGGATCTCTGTTCTCTAATGGTTTCGTCAATATAAATATTAAAAATGCCCGGGGATAAGCTGCAGCCTTGTCTGACACATTTATTCGCTCGGATACCCTCCGCGGATTCCCCCCAGGTTCTAAAACCACAGAATACATAACTGCGTAAGCTCTTAATATCCTGGGAAAACACTGCTATCTATAACCTTCCCCAGCTTGGCATGTCAAAATTGTAAAATTGCTTTTTTTCAAGCTCTGTAAATGCGTTATATGGCGGGCGTTTTAATTCCTTGCGTTTTAAAATATTTTTTGGTGCAATACTAACGTTGAATCAGATATAGTTCGTCCTTTATGAAATTTTATGCGTGGTTTTTCCAGTGGGGGAAGATATTTAATTATCTTTTCTCGTGTATTTGATACTAATGAGTTTTAGTGATAGTAATAACTGCCCACATTTTAAACTAATTATGATATTTACTGTAAAATATGATAATTTTTATGAGTGGAATTTCAAACTTTAATTCTAAA